>JAKUCD010000026.1:0-117681 GCA_030563525.1 Nadsonia commutata
AACAACAACAACAACAACAACAACAACAACAACAACAACAACAACAACAACAACAGGAACTTCAGCAGCAGTTGAATTTACAAGAATCAAATAATAATCAACAGCACCAAAAATTGAGACAACAAAATCTTCAGCAATTAAACCCCCAACAAAAATTACAACACCAACAAACGTCTAAAGTACCTTTCGGATCAGAAGCACAATCTGGTATGCGACTTACTGCCCCTCCCGGGGTAGTACTTGTTGATAATAATGGTATACCAGTTAATCAATCAGTGTTTCCCGGTGGAGCTGTTCCTGGAGAGCCGCCAGTTATATTTCCAGCTGATACATTACAAGCCGCTGCGACACAAAATCAACCCTTGAACAATATTTGTTGTAAAATTTTAATGGAAGCCTTGGATAAATCACCGCTTGACACGCCACCTAAAACGGAACAATTGCATTTGAGACAATATGTTAAAAATGATGTAAATCAAACCATATTAATCAATAAGCATGATAGTAGACAATTGAAGAGTATTTTTGAAAAACGTAAAGAAGCAGCTTTTTATAAAGCTCTGGTACCGTTTAGACAATCTTACCATTATGCAATTTTCGGTGAGGGGTATCTGGGTTACGGTAATGGCTTCACAGGAGATAAGGCAAAGATAATCTATCCCAAGGACAAAAAACGATATAATAAGCGAGTGAGTAGTAGTATTGATTTATTACAAACTGATATCAATAAACAATCAGAAGAAAAGGATAGTCTTATCCCGATTAGACTCGATTTCGATGTTGATAGGTTTAGATTAAGAGATACATTTACATGGAATTTAAATGAAAAGTCTATCAGTGTGGATAAATTTGCTGAAGTTTTAGTTAATGATTTGAAGTATCCTCATGCTTATTCATCATCAGTTGCCGCTAGTATAAAGGGACAAATCGCTGAATATTATCCTCATATATATGATGATAAAACTGTATCCAGTGATGTGGAGCCTTACAATAATACATTCTTTGATGATGATATGAGAATTATCATCAAGTTGGATATAACCGTTGGACATCATAACCTTATTGACCAATTTGAGTGGGATATTAATAATCCACTGAATGATCCTGAAGAGTTTAGTGAAACTATGTGTGCTGATTTGAGTTTACCAAGTGAATTCAGTACGGCAATCGCGCATACTATTAGAGAACAAACTCAATTGTTCACAAAATCTTTATTTATGGTTGGATATCAATTTGATGGTAAATTAATTGAGGATGAAGATATAAAACGAGAAATATGTGCACCATTGGCAAGAGGAGATAGTGGTAATAATAATGTTATTATTATCGACAGTTCTACTACTTCTACATCTGGTTCAGGTGGTTCGACCGCTCCATCCACGGATAATCTTGATTATTTAAGACCTAAACAAACGCTAAAGGAATTCAGTCCGCAAATTTTTGAAATTGGTGACTTTGAATTAGACCGACAAGATAAGGATAGGGATCGTGATAGTCGCCGTAAGAGGCGACAGGGAAGAATTGGAAGACGTGGTGGTCCATCATTGCCTGACTTTAGAGAGATTCTACGTACTTTCCGTACTGGGTTGTATTCAGATGTTTTGCCCGGTGGGATCAATAAGCAAACTGAAGTCATATATCGTGTTAGAGCTGGTGAAATGCCAGAGAGTATTGATGGCAAGAGTACAATTAGTGGTGAAATTATTGATAATGGTTTATTATCAGTGAATAATTTAAATGGTGGTGGTGGTAGTGGGACGGGTGCGATACTGAGTGGTCATATCGGTGGTATCAATACAGGTATTTCTGGTAATACTACGACGGGATCTGGTGTACCGGGCACTACGGGGTTGAATGTCCCTAACATTGGTTCAAATAATTATGGTAGCCGAAGAAACCGTAATAGAGTTAGTAGTGCTACTCGAAAGAATTTAATCGCTGGTAATCTTGATACAGGTGACGATTACGAGGGTGATAGTGATGGTGCTGGTAGTGAGGTTGAACATTCGTTTATGATAACATTAAAAATACCTACTTTAAAGAGATATCTGTCTACTATGATGAAGAATTAGTTCAAGATTCATATATATATATCGTCTTTTTGTTTTATGCTTTACTTTGTGTTTATGAAACACCAAATAATATAATAACTGTGAAAAGTGTAATTATCCATATAGAAAGATAGAATAAAAACGAAAGATTAATAATAATAAAATGAGAATAAAATTCGAAAAGAATATTTGTAGTTGTAGAATAGAAGACGAGAATAAATAAAAATAGATTAATAGGACTATAAAAATAGAGAAAAACTACACAAAATATCATGATAACATAAATTTTAACTTTCAAATTATAAGCAGAATTTACTTTAGGCCGCCAACCTTTTGAGCTAATTCCGGAGTGGCTTCAAATAAATCAGCGACTAAACCAATATCGGCAAGTTCAAAGATAGGGGCATCAGCATCCTTGTTAATGGCGACAATTGTCTTAGAATCCTTCATACCAGCTAAATGTTGAATGGCACCAGAGATACCAACCGCGACGTAAAGATCAGGGGCAACCACCTTACCGGTTTGGCCGACTTGAAGAGAGTTATCACAGAAACCGGCATCAACGGCAGCTCTGGAGGCACCAAGGGCAGCACCAAGCGCATCAGCTAAGGGGTACATGATAGTTTCGAAGTTAGCCTTATCCTTAAGACCACGGCCACCTGATACGACAACCTTAGCGGTACCTAAATCGGGACGTTCGCTCTTGGCGATTTCTTCTGAGATCCATTCTGAGAGAGCGGGGGTGTTGGGGTCAGTGGTAGATTCTTCAATCGGGGTAGAGGCGTTGGCCGGAGAGACGGCGACAAAGGCAGAGGTACGAACAGTGATTAACTTAACAGCATCACTAGATTGAACGGTGGCAATGGCGTTACCAGCATAAATAGGACGCACAAAGGTATTCTCATCTTGAACCTTGATGATGTCACCGATAGGTTGAACATCAAGCAGGGCACCAACACGGGGTAATAGGTTCTTACCAAACGCAGAACCAGCGGCAACTACATGAGTGAAGGCACCAGCCTTGATTTGTTCAGCGATTAAGTTAGCTAAATTCTCAGGTAAACCCTTATCGTAAGCAGCATTAGACACTGTAAGCACTTTCTCTAACCCTTCAACTTTGGCGATTTCACCGGCAACGGAACCAGCGTCAGAACCGACTACTAAAGCGGTAATGGGGCCTGATCCTAACTTTTGAGCAGCGGCAATAGCACTATAAGTACCGGGCAGGGCGGCAGCATTATTGTGTTCCACGATGGTCAAAGTAGACAGCAGTCTTCGTAAACTGGTGCGGGGCATGGATCTCAGCGATTTGGCGGCGGCGATAAACATGAGTAATAATAAAGGCTATAAAGAATGGGGGAGGTGTGAGTGGAAAGGGCGAAACCAGGCTATTAACAATTAATAGACGAAGGTCACAATATAGTGTCGAAAAACGGGGGTCGGAAGAATATGGCTTGAAAGAACGGCAGTTGAAGCTGTATGGGGGACACACTCAGAATCAGATCCTCAGGAGGTGTCAGATCGTCAGATGGGCTGAATATATAGAAGTCCCGACGGTGGGTGTGGATGCCGATTTCTGCACATAGTTTAGCCCGCGCCGAGAAAAGTGCGAGATTGAGTTTGGTCACCGCGTATATTAAGGCACGTCCGTTCGCAATTAATATCGTTTTTAAGCGCCCCAGTATGGTGATAAATCTATATGCTAATTACTAATAAATATGGAATACCGATGAAATAGCCGTAATGAATAGATATAATTTACAAGTACTCTAACTTAAATTTTGAAAATGTAAACAACTTTTGTGAGAATATGTCTAAATTATAAGATGAGAGAGGGAATATATATAAAATAAAAAATGATGAAAAGATAATAATACTATACTAATGAATAATTAAATAAAATAAATTTTGATCAAACTTATAATTCTTCATCAGAAGAAACGTACTCGTCACCGAGTTCCTTCTTCTTTCTCATTCTTTCCTTCTTCTTCTTTCTTAATTCAGCAGCAGTAAGCTTGACCTTTTGCTTGGCAGCAGCGATCTTGTTACCCATGGCATCGAACTTATCTTCTTCTTCACCAGCCTTCTTATCAAGACGGGGACCGGCACCTTGACCTTGGACCCAATTGTGACCAGAAGGAGTCATAACACCATCAACGACGGCCCAAACTTCTTCAGTAAGATCTTTGGTGAATTCAGCAGAATGGGTAATAATAACAACACCACCTTCGAATTCCTTAATAGCCTTAGAAAGGGCACCAAGAGAATCTCTATCTAAATAATTGGTAGGTTCATCAAGAACGATAAGATGGGGTCTTTGCCAAGTACAAGCGGCAAGAACAAGCTTAACCTTTTGACCACCGGAAAGACCTCTAATACGAGAGTGAGAAACTAATTCAGATTCAAGACCCAACATAGCACAATGGGCTTCAATTTCCTTTCTGGTAAGGGGTCTGAATTGACCGGAGGCAAGAGCTTCCTTCATATCAACTTCAGCAACAAGCTTGGAGTGGGATTCCATAAGTTCGGAACGGGGGATCCAAGCGTTATCAACGGAACCCATAGCAATCCACTTTTCGGACTTCATACCGATGTTATCACCGAGTAAGAAAGAACATTCGTATTCGTAAGAATTCTTGAACTTACGTCTACCGTGAACACCAGCAACACGTCTGATAGAACCTTCAATTCTGTAAATCTTGTTCATGGCAGCTTCATCAGAGTCAGTAATTTGTCTGTTAGCACGATCCATGGTTTCACGATCTTCACCAGTTTGGAATCTCCATTGAATGTATTCAGAGGGAGTAGAATCTAAATGAGAATCGATATGGGCGAAAGCGTGTTGCTTAATGTAAGCAATACGACAATTTTCGTGAGAGTAGACTTCACCAATGGTAGGTAAAAGTTCACCAGTAAGAACATTGATAAGAGTAGACTTACCAGCACCGTTAGGACCAATGACGGCAATACGGGAGGAAAGAGAACATTGGAAATTAATGTTTTGAATTTGGGGCTTGGTGGTACCAGGGTATTGGAAGGTCATGTTAGAGACCTTGACAATAGCCTTTTGCTTAGTCTTGACACCTTCAAGGAAACCAGGTTCGGGGAATCTGAATTCAAGATCGGAGGCACCTAATTCATAGTAAGATTGAGCGGCAGGAACCTTCTTAACAAATTCGGAAAGATTACCCTTGTACTTTCTAAGCTTGAATCTTTCGTAATGAATAATGTATTCACAGACGTTATCAAGGAAACCAGAATCGTGGGAAACGATAATAGAGGTAATGCCACAGGTCTTCAAGTAGTTGACTAACCAAGCACAGTTAACAGTATCCAAATGATTGGTAGGTTCATCAAGAAGAAGAATATCGGCCTTTCTGAGGACAGCAGTAGAAAGGGCAAGCTTCATCTTCCAACCACCAGAAAGGGAGGTAATAGGCATGGAGATCATATCTTCAGTGAAGGCGAATTCAAGTAAATTTTGTTTGACCTCTTCACGGGTACCGACGGGACCAGCGGTGGCAAGAACGTAATCAATAACGTTGGTGTCAGCGTGAGTACCATCAATATCGTGTTCGACGTAAACAGTCTTACATTCTTCTTGGGAGGGGAAACCATCGACTTGGCCGTTGGCAATAGCTCTCATAAGAGTAGACTTACCAGCACCATTAGGACCACAAAGACCGTAACGACGGGCACGCTTTAATCTGAATTGAGTTCTGTTAAGAAGAATCTTGGCACCGTAAGCTAAGGAGAACTCACAGTTACATAAATCTTCACCTTCATCATCTTCTTCATCGAAAGCAGGACCTTGGGGAATGTTGTTAACGGAAAGTTCTCTCCACTTTTCAACAAGTTCAACGGCTTCAGATTCAGGAAGGAAGGTAATAATGAAAGGAAGAACGGATTCAGTCCAATCAATGGGGGAAATAAGACGTTCATCAATAAGGTCACCGGCAATAGCGGAGGCATATTCTTGAACAACATCGAACTTGGCATCGACGTTCTTACCAGCTAAAAGTTCCTTAAGGATATCCATGTTAACCTTAGTGTCACCAGCGGTGGAGACTTCAGGGATGGTATCATCATCAACGAACATACCAACACGCTTAATGGTGGTAATAGCACGGAGAGTGATATCACGGGCTTCAGGATCAGCAATGTTAGAGTAGTTAGCTCTAAGGGCAGGGTAAAGCTTTTCCAAGAAAGGAGCAACAACTTGGGGATCATCGACAAGCTTACACATATTGTCAATAATGACAGCAGCCTTACGCTTGATACCAGTTTCACGTTCCGCAAGACCACGGGAAAGTAAAGGAACCATAATGGAAAGGGTAGCCTTGGTGACTTCAGCGACGAAAGTGGTAGCACCTAAGAGATGAACAGTTTCAGCGACTTCGGTGGGCTTAATAATACACTTGATAAGAGCGGGAATGAACTTAATAATATCCTTGTTATCAATGGTATTAGTGGATTTGGTGATGGTAGCAATGGCAGTTTCCTTAACTTCCTTCTTGGTATCCCACATAACTTCGGAAAGAACGGGAATTAGTTCAGGCATACGAAGAGCAACTTGATCACGGGCAACGTCGACTAAAGAAGCAATACATTCAAGAGCGACAACCTTTTCTTGCCACTTGGTAGAGGTAGAAACGGAGGTGGTAAGGAAAGGTAAGATGAACTTAACAGCACGGGGAGTAATACTGTTGGCAATAGCCTTGGCAGCAACAGTGGCGGCTTGCTTAACTTCAGTGTTCTTGTCACCGACCTTTTCGAGAACAGCACCGGTAAGGGAAACAAGTTCGGGTTCGACAGTAGCAGCAAGATCCTTGGAGGCAGCAATAGAGGCAATAGCATCTAAAGCGGCAACGGCTTCGTTCTTGCTGTTAAGAGCGGTGCTCAAATGAGCGAAGAAGGCAGCGGGAATGTCCTTTTCTTCAATGGGACCATTGACGAAAGAAGCGACATTAGCAGCGGCAGCGAGACGTTCTTCAGCGTTAGAAGCAACGGTAAGCTTAGCGAAGAGTTCTTCTAAAACCTTGTTGGCAGACATCCTTTAAGAGTTTCTGAAAAAAGAAAATTTCGGTTAGAATTCTAGAATGGCAAAACAAATTGAATAATGAAAAGACTCGATCTCAGACCAAATGAAGATCATCTGAACAAGAGAAAGGGCCAATTGGTATACACCAACACACACCAATACAGTGATCCGAGAGTCTTAGCGACCTTATTAAAACATACCCTTTAAATAGAGAAGCTACGCGCTAAAAGAGATATGAAGAGCAAGAAAAAAAAAAAAAAAAAAAAAAGGGAGAAAGGTAAAATATAAATGATTCGAATTGCTCTGTCAGCTTCAAAGGCTACGGATCGGCATCTAAAAATTTTCACCATACAGTGCAGAGTTTTTGCCCAAACATGCAACAGCCTCGCGGGAGACGCGGTGACTAAGCTAACAACACTGTGGTTTTTCATCGAATTTGATCACGTGATACAATGTGCGGCGTAATCATAGTCTCAGATGTGCGGCTCCAGTACTCGAATATTCCCGCTTTTATCTCGTAATGTATTGTTACCCGGTGCTAGATACTAGTTGTTATGCCAACGCTATCAGTGCCCTCGGAATGCCGTTTCAGCGGTTGAGAACTTTTTCGCGGCCGTTTCAGCGGTGGAAATTCGTTATCGAACACGTCAGGTTATGAGTCCCTTTCGTGGCCATGTGCCTGCCTCATTAGGCTCGTTTCATGACAGATGTGTGGGGTTGTCTTTCATTGGTCTTAGTTATCTACATCTGTGCAAATTTTGTTTTTCTTTTCTCATTCTGAGGTACGTCTTTTGTGTGTTCAGTTTTCCATTTTTGTTTTCTTTAATTTTAATTTTTGTTTTACTATTTGTTTCACAATTTTCTCTAGTGCTATTTTTGTACATAAGAAAAGAACGAAAAAACAAGAAAAAAAGAGAAAAATTAAATATAGAACTCGAATCCATTCTTAATCTTAGTTTACTCATTTTATTCCTTTATGAAATATTTTATATATAATTATTCTCACTCAATATAATAAATCTATTACCTCACGTACTATCGTTTGCGATATCGCCACATTCGAACCCAGGTTGTTATTATGTAACCTAGTCGCTGACTTCAGACTATACTATGACATATCTTTTGTTTTTAATATGCGTTATGCTTTCTTGTAGAAGTCTTATGATAAAAACCAGCAAAGCAAACTCTAATACACTGAATCGACGAAATTAATAAAATGTAAATAAATTTATAATAAATTAAATAATCTATATATATGTATGCATATATATAAGGTATACCCGAATGGATAACAAAGATAGATGCAACAGACAACTTTCCTCAAATTCACATGACAGTTGTAAATACGGGCAATTCTTGAACGGGTGCATCTTGTTTACGAATCTTTCTACGTTCTAATAATGTTGCACCATTAAGACTTAATTCGAACCCGGCATTTTTACGTACACCCGATGAATTCTTCTTCGTTCTAGTGCTATTATCATTATCTAAATTAATAGCCGCCATACGATCCTGTAGTGAATCTGATGCATTACCATCACCATTATTAGCATCGAATCGTTGCAAATCAGGCAATCGATTATCATTTTCATAACCATAATCATCATCGCCGTCATCTTCATTCTCGTCATCTTCAAGGATATCACCATCACCGCCGATATCATTAACGAATCCAAGTCCACCACGTTTACGACGAGCATTCTCTTCCTCCATACGATGAACAGCATAAGATACATCAAACACTTCTTTAAGGGCCACGGCAGCGGGTGATCGGAATCCCTCGGCATTATTATCATTAAGATTAGGTGCATTAATGAAACGATCAGCCTTCAAAGTTTGATTGAATTCAGCATTGCTAGTGGCATTAGTGGTATTAGCAGCAGTAGTTGCAGTTGGCTTATTAACCCCCGTGGGGATACTGTTGAATTGAGATTTACTGTTAGGGGGGGGACCCTCCCAATCCTGTTGAGTAATCCAAGGATGATTAAGAAATTCATCAATCGAGTACCTATCTTCAGGATTAACTGTTAATAAATGACTAACTAAATCCTTTGCCTGCCAACTAATTTCATCCCACCACGGTGATAAGAAAGTATATTGACCCTTGGCTACCTTTTCAGTTAATTCTTCTATCGATTCATCGTAAAATGGAGGGAACCCACATAATACTGTATATAATACACATCCGAGAGCCCACATGTCGACACTTTTACTGTATCTCAAATCCTTAACAATTTCTGGAGCAGTATAACCCACCGTACCACATGGCGTCATTGTCTTATTATCCCATACTACCTTTGAAAGACCAAAGTCGGCTAATTTAATAACCCCAATTCCACCACTACCTACACCGGGGATAAATTTACCCTCATCAGCCTTATTTTCATCTTCACCCTTACGAATTTCAACTTCATCTGATGGGATATGATCAATGGGGTAAAACAAAAGATTTTCGGGCTTAATGTCTCGATGAATAACACCAACTTCTTCATGTAAATATTTAACCGCATTAGCAACTTGCGAAATTACATGTCGACTTAAATCTTCTGAGAAATAAGTTAATTCTACAATTTGGTGAAATAATTCTCCACCGGGTAATAGTTCGAGTACAATAAAGTAATGATCGGGACTTTCAATAAAGTTAATTAAATCAACAATATTTTCGTTCTTGAGTTGTCGCATAATCGCTACTTCTTTAAGAATACTTGATCTCTGAAAATAACATGTTAGAAAAAAAATACCATAAAAACAAAAAAATACCATAAAAGAAAAAAAATAAACACAAAACAATCACCCATTCGTGATACCGTTAGTTCAAAATTATTAGTTGACATACTTGACTTGTCTTTTTTTCCTTACGGGCAGTTTGTCCTAAATGACGATCCTTCTATTTAATGAAGAAAGAAGAAAAAAAAAGAAAGAAAGAAAAAATGATGATGATGAGATTTTGAACTGAATAAAAAAGAAGATAAAACATCACATAAGGATGAAAGATAAAACAAGAATTAAACATGAGCTAAAATAACCCATATTTAAATTCTCGCTATCTCTATTCATACTCCGCCTTCGTCTTCAATATACAAAATTCAGATCTTGTTTCATAACTTTAGAAAGACAGGACCCCGTAAAGTGACAAATTGAGGACTGAAGAAGATAAATAATAAACCAACATCGGGGAAATGGTAATATATCAAAAAAAGAAATAAATGAAAAATTAAAAAAACATACCTGTGTGGAACTCATTTCGAATTTTCTAACGATCTTCACCGCGACTTTTTCACCAGTTTCAATATCCACGGCCTTGTAAACGACAGAAAATGCACCACTTAATTATTATTAGCAAATGAAATGAAAATTGAAAACTTAAGCAAGATAAACAAAACATACTCTCCCATTTTTTCTAGTAAATGATATCTTTCCAAGCCAGGATAAGATGGAACCTTACGCTTCTCATTATTCTCTTCTTCGACAATCTGCTGAATGGCATTACCGTAGGCCTGTTTCTTTTCAGAGGCAGTTTGGTCTCGTTTTGGTAATGTACTATTAGTATTATCGATTGAAATGTTATCTAAACCGTCTGGGCTGATAGTAGTTTCTGCCAATGTACTTCTACTATTGCGAGCAGATTCGCCCCCCATCAGATTAAACTGAACGGTCGCCGGTTGTTTACTACTACTAGTAGATGGAGCTGACACAGGATTGGCGTTGGCAACTACAAAAGAAGACACCAAAGGGTCTAGGGAATTGATATTACTGAATAAAACTGACGAAGTAGTTGAAGTAGGAGTATCGACCTTTTGATTGTTGGTATAGGCCTGCTTACCATTACGGATGAATTTTTTCAGATTCTAAACAAACACCATGGTTAGTTGTTTTTTTCTTCTTCACATCTCGACTACTACCCATATAGGTATATACTTACTTCAAACATGATAGGGTATTATGCAAAAGAGAAAAGAGAAAAATTAATTTTGTGATGTTGTGGATTCTGTAATTGATGCTTTTCTTTTCAATCTTGATATATTGAATAGTGTTAAGGATTAAAGGTGACGTCAGGCGATAGAATTGAATAAACGCCTCAGACAAAGGAATTATAGAAACAGATCTAGCTTTTGAAACGACCGACACCGAGTAAGATTCAGTTCTTAAAAAAATGAAAGAGGATATAAGATATACACTCCTGATTAACGAGGGCACCAACAAGTTTGCTCTCTTGATATGGCTACACTAGAACTGATCGCGGAAAGATGGCACAATTAATAATCAATTAGCACACGGTGGCGGAGAACAGGTAAATAAATAACGGCAGAAAGCCAATGGTGATGCAACGCTAGGGTATGAAAAGCGATGTTGAGGCACCGTTTCGATGGCAATAGGCTCGTGAAGAATATAAAATTGTATAAGAACGATGGTAGACCCGCGCCGTTCGTGATAAATGATGATGCCACGGGTGTTGGCCGTTCCGCCTATGACGTCATCCACCTCCCATGCGGCCCGGCGTCATTGTGTTTTTTTTGTTCTCTTCAACGATTATAACGAGTCGCGGTTTCTCTCAACCCACAATAAATTAATTGACTTATTATCAGTTTTTAATTTGGGCTAGGCCGAGTATTTAATCATGGCGTGCGGGAACGAGCGAGGCGAGATGCCCTCCGTCGTTCTTTATCGTGCCACCGTTTGCCTGAGGCTTTGAATAGTTATGGCGGTTAAAATAAGATTTCAAAAATGGTTTACAGTTATATATATCATTGAACCATAATTTTTTGATCTAATATTGCCATTAACGAAAATACACCCAGTAAACGGGTTGAATCCATTCCAAGGAATCAGCTAATTTAATTTTAACGAGAGATTACAGTCTAACTTACTATACCGCAGAAACTACGGTCTAAACTTTCTTAACACATATCAAACATACGGGTGTATCCTGTGACTCTGTATAATTTTTATTCCTGTGACTCTGTATACATTTATACCCATGTGTCAGCATAGAATGCCAGGCACGCCTGGCAAGCTGCCGTTGGGCCAGCACGTTGAACCTAATTAACGGCCAACCACATCTCGTAATATCCACATGTTGTGAACACTCAGCGAATACTAATCGTAACAAATAGTACTATTCTTTAAAAACCGGTTTTCATCGCTTCACTCGTCTTTCCGAACGTATCCTCTCATGTTACACTATATGCGTTGAACGGCGGCTCATTTTTCGAGATCGTCCCAACCGCTGGAGATCACCACCATCGGCCACCCTATAGTATACTAAGTAGTGAGCGACCACCTTTCATTGATTCCAAGACTGATTTGATAATGGCTCATTTGGTAACTGAAAGAAGAATAACAGATCCTAGCTTATCGCTGTCTGATTTAGAAAATGATCCTTATCCCTGTATGATCAAGCTTTCTCGGCCTTACTTTACGGCGGAAATGCTGGACCAACTGCACGGTACCACTGGGTTCTGGGGACCCCATTCCACTAATCATGTTTTACAAGGGTGTAATTTGATCTGGGTTATTGGTACTCATTTTAAATTCCCCGTCAAGACTATGGGAACCGCATCTATCATATTTCAACGCATCTACTTATTCAACAAACCTGCGTTATTGCCATTACTGGATACTTGCATTGCCTGTCTGATGATATCGTCCAAGATCGAAGACACTCCAAAGAAATCGCGCGAACTTTGTTTAACAGCTTATAATATAAAATCGCTATTTAACCCCAATACAATCCCTATTGTGATTAACCCCAATTCTACTGGCTCCGTGGGCCCATCACAAGGCCAATCAAGTTCTGGAGGTGGGTTGAACGATGATGGTTCAATTGGTGGTGGATCGATGGGTGATTCAGGAAATCAGCAATTAGAAGAAATTAGACTGAATGTTATCAACCTCGAAAGACAAATTTTAGAATCCTTATGCTTTGATTTCCGAGTTAAACACCCTCAGAGATTTATCATTCTATTCGGTAAAGATTTGGATTCTTTATTAGTTAATGAACGCGCTGATACCAGTCTTAAAACTTTAACTAAGTTAGCCTGGCATTTAAGTATTGATGGTTACAAGACCCAAGCCCCACTGAAACATACACCAAACACAATAGCTTTAGGGTGTTTGATTCTGGCTTATTTTATTTTAAACCGTAACTTGGGTGCTCCAAGTCAAAGTCAAGACCAACAACGCCAGTCCTTGCACGATCCTACAGTATTTGTAAGGTTTTTATCATCTCTGTCATCATCCTTTGACAAATATCGTACTTCCGCTGCCAAGGTGAATGCTACCATTTTGGATTTACTAGACCTTTACATTGACAACCTATCACAGACTCACTTAATCCTTTACACACCCTATAAACTGACATTACATGATTTTATCAATATCAAAATCTTAATCAACAGCGCCTTCCACGAATGTGCTGACTCCTCAAATACAAGCACAAATAATAAACGACCGGCTGACTCTGAAAATGATCATAATAACTCAACCGACAAACAAATAAGAGTTCGTGATCCTTCAATTTCAGATAAGGGTTCAGTGAGATATGTACTAGAGTACCAACTGGAAAAATTGAACGGTGAGCCCGTTTTCTAACCTACAAAAAAAGGAAACATTGTATCATTAAGAAATAGTATTTAAACCTCTCCCACCCCCTGTATTTTAGCGCAATGCCATAATTTAACAATATTTTATTATATGAATAAACTTTCATTATATACTGAATGCTCCCCTGCTCTCTTCACTTTATATAGCGGCATTAAAAAAAGGCCAGGATACCGGGACGGCTGACCCTAACCCACGATGAGCCCTTATTCTTATCGTTTCATAATCGCCACAACCTCAAAACCGATCATTTATCATAAACTAACCCCTTTGAATTATCTTTTCATAGTTAATTTTGAGAAACTCATAAAGCCAATTTACTCTTTCATATTCTCTAAACATTTTTACTTCTTTTACTCTTATTATCTGGTCTGTTTAGCCATTTATTTTCTCCACTGCGGTCATCAGGCCGACCTTGAATCCTTGTTCTTACCGCATTTGATCACAACCGCAAGTTGTTATTAAACCCGCTTCTTGGTAAGTTGATTTTTGTTGATGCATTCTTAATATTGCCTTTATACCATTTCCAATTACATTCACGACTTGTTATTGTCATTTGTTTTATTCAAAATAACTAATCGATATTTTATGGACCGTCTTTTCATAATTTAGCCCTTTAGCTTGAATTATCATGGATTTGAGCGATTCTTATATGGTTATTGACCCTACTGAACATGAAACTGAAGATGAAGGTGCATTGTCGTCATCTTCTTCATACGGAACTGATTCAGAAACTCACTCAATTTTATCTACGGGCCGTAATTCAAATAATCTAAATTCACCTACAACATCACCAATGGAACAAAACGATTCAAGTTCGGAATACGTCTCGTCTCCTTTCAAAATGACGAACAATGATGAAGAAGGTAGCGGGAGCGATAATGAAAGGGAAGAGGATATAAGTGATAGTAAGCGGCTATACCAACCAACTGCCGCTGCCGCCGACAATATTCTCAACTCAAACTCATTATTCTCAGACTCCTTCTACACCAACTCAACCCTTCCTAGTTTGGGCGATTTGAAAGAATCTAAATGGGATTTAGAAGACAGTAACTCTACTTTACGTATGCCAACGTTAAATTTACCCAGCTTTGACAAGACACCATTTTCTGAAATGGTGGTACTAGCACCTCTCTTTGGAGGATCAACTTTATCTCCATTTAGTAAGAATGATATCGTTATCCCGTTGCAACGATCGGGGTTACCTGGACTGGGCCACCTTTCCCCCTACTTTAAGATTATTTTCATTGGTGATTATATAAACAGTGATGCAAATCCTCCTGCGGCACCGGCAACTAGTCAATCATTCCAAGCCTTGATTAGTAGAATAGTAGGGATTATGGATTCACAGAGTCAGTTCAGCATGGTATCAAAGTTAAGTCGACAAACGCCAGAAACGAAACCAACTAAGACTTTTAATCCTAATCTGATGATTCAAGAATACACTTACTCTAACGGTATCGAAGATGAATATGGTTCCTCTGATTATTCTAAGTCATGGTTTGAAAATCGTGATAATGTGCCCACAATTGCATTTGCTTACTATCCCGAATCTGAAAGCGCTATAACCACTATCGAAAGATTTAAATGTTTACGAATTATTCGTAATTACCACGTCCCCGTTTTTACTATTGCCTTTGATGATGATAGCTTAGTTGATCCTGATAATTTACAAAATCAACATGTTTTCTTCTCCATGACTACGCCCCATTATACTTTGAAATCAGAGAAAGATGGACTGGTTAAGAAACTCCCATTAAATCTTTCTCTGTTTAACTCGCTTGATGATTCTCAAATATTCGAATGGGTTAATAGCTTCTTAAGCTCCTCTCCGCTCATTCACCGGAAGGGAATTCATCCAATTTCGTTAATAAAGGCAAACAAGGTTAAACCCAATCGCAAAGCCGAAAATATTTCTCCTATGAATAGGACCAGAATGGCCGTTTCATTTATTTGGAATATACTTAATTATCTAGGTTTGATTATTTTAGCGCTTTTTGCTTTAAATTGCGCGTTTTCATCGGTTAGACCCTCCCTGAAACCTTCTTACCCGACTGGTTCATTTACACTTAAGGATAATACTGTCTTATTTTTCCACCCCGATCATGTGGAAGTAGAATCCAATCATATTAACTTGGATTTAACAACGTTGGCTATTTCCGGTACTCAAAGTCATTGTGAATATGGCAAGAATAGTGTTGCCGTCACTTGTCCGGCTAGTAGTAATTGGCTATTATCCGGTATTGACAGGGACTATGGTTATAATAAGCGTCAGTTGATACCCATCACAAGCCCAGATAATTTTGATCAGGCTACATTGGATAAAGTAATTGTTATTCCAATCTTGTTTAACTCTACCAAGTTTAAGATTTTACCCAATATTGAAATGACTATGGATAATAACGGTAATGGTGTTCTAATTCCGCCTTTAACTCAAAATGATAAGGATAATGGGTTATATTTTGGGTTTGATTTGGGTAATTCTTGTCTATTACTAGTGTTAGAACATTATCGTAAAAATTTATTCATTGAAATGATTTCAGAAATTGATAATAATCACGTTTCAAAGTTAGCTGATCTACTATTACATTTCAAGGGTGTGGATATTCAACAATGTTTCAACCATTTTATTGAAGGAAGGAAGAACGATATATCATCATCTTTATCAATACCCGGGTTAACATCATCACTAGCGCATAAAATGACTAATTTATTTAATGAAAAGAATAATTTAGTAAGCGACTGTTATACTAGTCTAGCATTAACTTCAAAGTCAATGGTAGTGAGTACAAATAATAAATTAAGAAAATTGGGTTCCAGTCTCCTCGAGTTACCACCTGGTTACTCATACAATACTATCAGTCAGGGGTTCCATCATACTTATGAGCGTTTGAAGAATGAATTAGATACGCGGAAGGAGTTTGCCATTAGTGTGCCAATGGATTGGATGAACCGATGGTATAACTATATCTGCGAGAAATGGAAATACCTTCTTCTTTCAGTACAGGAACAAGCCAATTCAATTATTGAATCAATAAAAACATTGCCGAAACATATAACTGATCAATGGGATGGAATTGGAGATTCTTTGGATAGTGGATCGGAATACTTGATGGATAAGATTCATGAGTTTAGGGGTAAGGCACAATCAGTATTTAAAATTGGAGAAAACTTTTTGAAAGAATGGGTTAATATTCAGGGTACATGCGAAGAAGGAAATGGAATAAAAGGGAGATTAAGCGATCATAAGGAAAAGACTCAACTAGTGGCTCAAGAGGGAGGAAGTGAAATTCAAGAATTAGGTATGCGTGTCAAACATGGGGTGAACTCTAAGTTAAAGGCTGGATGGAAGGACTTAACCGAAGAGAAGTTAAACACGATGGTAGAATATCCTAGAGAAAAACTGGCCATTGCCCAAAAGCAAGTACTAAAGTTATGGAAACGCACGGGTTTTGGCAAAAGAAAACAAGATTAAATATCCTTCGTTATCTTTCAACCATTAATTTCATGTTTTCTTCAAATGGTATTTTTTTATTTTAGGTTTAGTTTTTTCTTCTTCTTTTGTTTATAGGTAAAAAATTTCATAGGTTGATTATTTAAAAAAATTAATTCAATTCAAATTAAAGATCATTTGTAGATACAATTGGCAAGAATTATGGAAACTATTCCGCCGCACCGTATAGGGCTATAATTCCATTCAGTATCTGCGGCACCTGAATTTCTCATAGAAGGGATAATTGATTGCTGAAAGCTTCATGGACAGAGATAATCATCTCGAAAATGATCAATAACACTAGGGTCAAAAATGAACTTGAAGACGAGCATAAAGACATATTATCGATATCCATAAGAACCTCTCCATCAAGTGGTACCCCCAGCCCCATACCAAATTATAATCACGTAGATCGCGATAAAGAAGGTCTTAGCTTCAATGACTTGATTGATCTATTTAAAAATTCAACAACCAACACCGATTATTTAGTTGCGGAGCATATAAGACAACTACAAACTAATATGGTATCACTCGTTGAAGTAATTCACGATCGTCATGATCAAAACGTTACGATGCGACAGGTATTTGACAATCTTAAAAATAAATTTCAGCATAAAAAGGACGTTTATCAACGACTTTTAAAGAGTTATGAGTTACAAAAAGGGAATTTACAACAAGTTACGCGGCAGAACCAAGAATTACTTGAAAAAAATGCTGAATTAATTGCCCAAAACGAGAAACTAATGATATTTAAGCAAGATATTCAACAACAGCGGATTAACGACGCCAATAAGATAAAAAAATGGAGTGATATTGTTGACCTTCTCAAAAAGGAAAACAGTAGATTGAAACAGAGTAGCTCTACGCGCGTTATGCTACCAGGACCGATACCTAGATTGCAACCCCCAAGTCGCCGTAGCTCCGTTAAGGAAGTCATTATTCTCAGTGAGGCATCGACTATAGACGGATCATCCGACAGCATAGATCCCTCAACAAATCGTTTAGATAATGTGGATAGAGCGAGAAATAGGAACAACCGACGATTGATGTCATTAATCACGTCATCACCGCCGAAACCTGAGACACCATATATTCTTAAACGACGTAGAATTTCCACTGAGATTAAGGATGAATTTCCGATAATCTCGCATTCTATATCGACTCCACAGTCACTAGTAGCGATGGATTCTCTACCCATAACTGTAACAGCTAACAAGCCCTCGATGGTAGGAGCCAGGCCTATACCATGGCTTAAATCAATACCCAATGAGATGAATGATGCCGATGATGGCAATAGTAGTAGTGGCCAGGATGGTGTTGCCAAAATAATATCTGAGCACACACCCACTCGACTTTCGCAATCACAACGGGTTGACGTTTCTGAAATTAATTCTAAGGATATAATATGGGATTTGGATGATTTTATGCCCAATCCTTTATTGAATGATAATCTTGGGTATGCATTTAAGGAGACCGGATGGGAAAGACGTACTCATCGATGTAAACATCAACAAAATCTGCGTAAAATTGGCGGTGAATGTCAAGAATGTCTCAATACGAATAAGGAATCAACGACCGGACCCACCATGGCTAAGGCGGTAGCAGTATGGGAGCCTCATTCATCACCACCTGGATTTTGGGATGTAGATTTCCCGTCAACGCAGCGAATTCAGGAAAATAATCAACGAGCTGAATCCAAACGGCAAACGGAGGTTTTAATTCGACTTGATTCAGCAATTAATGGTGGTAAATGGATGTTTAAAGACAAAGCGGCTGGTGACCGCTATGTTAAGAAAATCACTGGTGATTTAAATAATCATTAGAATAAAAAAAGTGGGTTATTTAGTTGTATAATTATATAAATATAGAATTTTAAATTCAATCTTAGATTTCTTTACTTCATGTCGCCAAATATATATTCATTTAAATTAAAGTGTATGATGGTTGATGAATCGAAACTCCCAAGACCGGATCAACGCCGATTTTTTCCACTACGTATACTGAAATATAAACGGCAAAAAATGTTTCGCGACTTGAATATAAATGGTCGAATGATCTTTGACGCGGCATTCTTTTTGAGTGCTAGTATATCGACGTATTATATTTTTGATCATTTTCTCAAACAGCTCACTAACGAGTCTGGGAATGATGGTATGTCAAAGGACTCAAAGCGTCGTGCCACCACTGTAATGATGAAATTACAACAACGATACCCCAGGTTGGATTTGACCTTAAATGAATACGAGACTATTGTTTTAGGGTCAGTGGTATTACCTGAAGATATCCAGAGTGGATTTGAAGATGTTGGCGGTCTCGAAGATATCGTTGGTGAGTTGCGTGAAAGTGTGTTATTACCACTTACTGAACCTGAAATTTTCACCCATTTCAATACATTATTACAAGCCCCTAAGGGCGTATTGCTATATGGTCCTCCCGGTTGTGGCAAGACTATGCTGGCAAAGGCTTTGGCCAAGGAAAGTGGTGCTAATTTCATTAATATCAAAATGTCACTAATCATGGATAAATGGTTCGGAGAATCCAACAAGTTGTGCGCTGGGATCTTTTCATTGGCGTTAAAGTTACAACCTTGTATTATCTTTATTGATGAGATTGACTCTTTTTTACGCGAACGTTCATCGACTGATCATGAAGTCACAGCATCCTTAAAGGCCGAATTCATGACCCACTGGGACGGATTAACCACTAGCGAGGGTCAACAAATTATGGTACTTGGGGCGACTAACCGTCCTAACGATATTGATAATGCTATTTTACGTCGTATGCCTAAAAGATTCACTATTGGCCTCCCCAACCAAGAACAACGTAAACGAATTTTATCTTTGTTACTTCGTGGAACACCCTTACATGAACAAGACTTTGATTTAGAGGTCATTGCGCAACGGGCCGCGGGTCTTTCAGGCTCTGATTTGAAGGAACTCTGCCGTAATGCCGCATCACGAGCTATGAGAGAATATATTAAATCAAATTTCAAGGATGGTAAGCGTGTAGTACATGCTATTGATACGAGTCACAGACAACTCACAAAGGAGTCAATTCGTCCCCTGACCACATCTGACTTTTTCCAAAGGGATGCCTCAATGGTAATACAACCGAATAATATTATACCAGAAATGTCCGAGCCCGTAGACTGATGGAAAAGCTAGTTGAAATTTTGATAGAACATAATGAGTATTTTGTAAATAGAAAAAGTAATTTTGTGCAACAAATAAAAATCAAAAATAAAAGGGAAAGTAATATAAGACACGTAATTCACAAGATAATTTACCACTGTATGTTTCACTTATTTTTGATTTTGTCTGCGGGTCATATCCGTTGGAAAGCACGATTTCCTGTCCGATCAATAATAGTCTAGCTAACGAGAGCCTTTAAAAGTATTACGGTGGGAGACTAGGTGGAACTTAAGGTGCTACAGTTTTTTCTACATTTTTATTTAAAAATAATAATGTTTTGCTGGGAATGATAGTTTGTTGTGTTGAGAGTGAGTAAAATGATAATTCACTTTGCTTTGTTGAGACATGGAAGCGTTAAGGCATATACATGAGAGTAAAACAAAAAAGTTGGCAATGCGCGGTTTAATTCTAAGAATAAGTCGGGAATAAAAGTAATAATGATCGATAATGCACTCCTTAGAATGAAAAACTATCGAAATAAGAACTGAGAGAAGATATTAATATTTTTCTTTGGAATGAGATTATTCAACCTGACCAAGTAATGACAAACTGTAATCACTTCACACGGTCTGAACAAATGATAGATATAAAATGAAGACAAGGGAATATAAAAGGAAAATACCAAACAGAACGGTTAAATCAACCAGCACAAGTGATAACAGTTGTAGTTACTACTTAATATGGTTCATACATGTCCTCTGTGGTTATGCTTCTCACGAACTCATGGGATTGCAAATGTATGAGAGTAAACGAACTCAAGAAAAGAGAAAAAGAAGAAAATAAAAAAGAAAACAAAAAGGTCGAGATATAAAAGATCATAAAATTATAAATAAAAAAATTCATAAATGATTAATAATAAATAGTAGATAGTAGATTCACAATAGGGGGAAGGGAGAGAGAGTAAGAAACGACGAGGAGACGAGAGAGAATAGCAAAATCGTTTAATCATGAACTCATTATAACTAAACTCAAACTAAAACGGCAAGTAATCCAATGCTCCCTCACAAAAATCCCCTCCTACCTCCAAGAATCCCTCAGCCTCAATATCAATGCCCTCATCTCTCCATTTAACCAATACTCTCCTTACACTAAACCTTGCCGATTTTGACCCGATGGACACCAATTTAGATAATCGATGCAATGCCAAGTGTCGATCTTCTTTAATTGAACAGTGTAACGCAGCAGTTAAAATTGGATAATGGATCATAACGCCTCTTGCGTCATCGTCTGGCACAAGGATGATTAATGATAGGAGCCGAGAAACGGTCTGTCTTACCGCGGGGGAAGTTACGGGGAGGCTAAGTAATTCGGCATAAATAGATAACATCGCAGCTTCACAGTTGGCTTGATGATATAGATCGTGTAATTCCGATTCTGAAAGTGGGGGCTGGGGTTGAGAAGATGATTCTTTCTTTTTTCCAATGAGGGATAAATAAGGTGCTGGTTGAGTATTACAAAAATTCAATTGCTTGAGTGAATGAATCTCGGTCATTATAGTTTCAATGCCATTGATATTGATGACTTCGGGACCGCGATCGTGTCGCCGTTTGATCAAACGCGCTAATCGATTCAAGGGACCAATGGCCGCGTTACCATAGCCGAGAAACAAGTTAAATCCATTAGGCAATATCACGCCAGCCCTTCGAAGGTTTTTGACATCGATGGATGATAGTTTGACGGAAACGGTATCATCGGGTAGCTCAGGTGATTCATTGCCATCGGAGTCGGAAAGAGAAGAGTTTCCATTTTGATCGTCTTGATCTTGTAAGATTTCATTAGAATCATCATAATCTAAATGTAAATGCAATCCAATGAGTTCATCCCTCATTTGTCGTTTTAACAATCTCTTTCTTTGCAGTTTCTTTTGCTTTAACAATTTGACGTCCCTCTCGAAATCATCAGTGATTGTGCCACCATAGGGCGACCCAACGGATGCCAAGATTTCCAAACATGTAAACCAAGTTTTGAAGAGAGTCATTGTCCAGGTGGACATATCAATTTTCTTGCCATTATTTGATGCATCGACATGGTATTTTGTTCTTAATAATAGGTCTCGCGCCCCCTTTAGATGGGCACGCCATTCTAGCCTTTCGTTGGATGTATCCTCAGTGGCGAGAATGAGTACCGTGGCGAGTATTGACTCGAAATTATCTATAATGGTGGCTGGATTATTAGTGAGTATTACACTAAGAGTGGATAAACATTGTGAGAGATAATGATTGTGAGCTCGTCCGTCCTCGAAGTCGCCTGTGATGAGAAATGATCGATGGGCTGATGAGGATAATATCGCAGAGAGCAGAAAGGGACGAGATGGGACCGGGGACGATGATATTGTCGTTGATGATGATGGTGTGGGTGTAGGTGACAGAGAATCTATTGAAAGTAAAGGCGAAAGGAAGGGATATTTCATAACTTCAGCCCCATCTATTGTAATATTTTCATCCTCACTAGGCGACGCTGGCACAAACCGCCAATGACCATCACCAGTACCGCTCTTGTGTCGACCCGGCCTATAAGTGAATTTATACTTGTTGTAATTCTCGGGCGTGATACGAGAGTTGGATGCTGCCAATGGCGCTAGGGCCATGGATAATAGGATGCTACCCAATGGATTACCCTCACGGAAAAGGAAAGGAGCCGATAAGGTGGTGTGGTGAAAGAATAATGACAGGTATCGGTACTCGCGTGTGGATAGTTGAGTGATATGATGCAGGGATGGCGACCTTGGAATACTCATTGATCGTGGGGTTATCTTGAAACTGGGTGAGGATAAAAGTGGTACTTCGATTGATTCCACATTCTTTGCCCTTTCATGTACCATCCCAGGTGGAGGGAGAACATTATATGAGGGCCGCGTGACACTGTTCTCGGGGGAGGTATACTCTTTATCAGGTTTGCAATATATGTCGTCTAGGTAGATGGGCTTTGTATGCGATACTGGAGGGTAGGAGGAGTGCGCAATCGGGACGACAGTGACATCAAGGTAGGGTTGTGCGGTTTCACGACGAGCATGATGATCACAACGAGCGTAGCGAGGTGTGAGTGATTCATTAATGGATCCTCCCGTCTCCATTATGTCAATGGTGTTCATTGTGTTAGTGTCAGTGTCGGCACCTGTAATAGTACAGTCAATATTAACCGGCGAGAGGCTATCAAACGACATATTCAAGTTACTGGAACTCAGTGAATGCGGATTAAGCCCCATACCCATAGGAATGATCCCTGGTGACATTGTGCCCGATAATGACACCGGAAGGGGCAATGGCATGGGTGGCTCAAGATGATTGTAATATGGTGCAGTTGAAGTATCAGGGGTATGCTGACCCATTGACATGTCATTGGGCATAACGACAGGACTCCCAGTATTGTCTAATTCCATTTTGACGTCCACAAAATCTGTTGGGGTAGTATCGGCAAAGTTGACTATAACCTGTGGTGTAAGGATGTAGGGAGCGCCTGCATATTTGATTTTGGATTGCTTGAATTTGAGTACCGCCTTCTGATATTGACAGCCCTTATTGAGCCTTAGACAGTGCCAACAGCGAGGTTTGGTTTCGTCACATTTGAGCTTACGCCGTTTACACTCGGTGCAGCCATTGCGCGAGTAAGACCGTTTGATCTTGGGTGGGAAGTCCATAGCGGAGGGCTCGATCGAGCGAAACGAGAGTAATGAGTGAGAAGAGTAACGAAGGGTGACAATGGAAGAGGGACAAAAAGAGCAATTACGAAAAAGGGCCCAAAAAGCGAAAATAGCCTAAATAAGCTCTTCTCTGCAGGTACTGTACCGAGACTGGCGGAGGTTAAAGGAAGGATGCAAACCTCGCTGCCCGCGCTTAAATCTCGTCTTGGTAAGATCGGGCAAATTGAGCGATCATACGGCCAAGACCAAACTATTTTAAGACATGAGCCGCATACGCCGCACAATACTCACCCCACCCTTAGCGGCGCCCGACACCCCCCAGGGCAATCTGTCAATCAAACTCACGGGGCGCCAGTAAGAGAGCGGCGCCTTATCAAGTGGGGAGAACCAGCCGTGCCGTATTGCTGACGTCAGCGAGATCTTAGATTCCAAATTTTGAACCCGAATTTAACCGATCGAAAGCAAAAAAGAGAGGATAGAAAGAAAGGAATAAAAAAAAAGAGGATCATACCAAATGAGTGGAATTGAGGCTAGTCTATAGTTTTGTGGACTTTGAAAATTTAATCGGTTAATCATCCGATATTTCAAACCTTCGGATTAGCGGAGCCCCTTACAGGCCGACGTCATTACAGATCCAAAGGTTGCCCGGGGGGGGCTGAAATGATTGAAACCTCGAAGACATTTTTATTCGAAAATTTCAAAGCCCCATGACAAAACTAAGTGACTGCCATTAACCTCTTTTCCTTATTACTCGGGAATACATTTCTGAGATCAGGAGGGAAGAGAAAAAACGGGCTACCCATCCACTCTCAGAATGAGACTGTCAGATAAAAAATCCATTTATTTATCAATTAATCACATTGAGATCTGGGCCTCTTTATTCTCGTTTGGGCCTTTTTACCATTGGTATTATGAATTCTCGTGGCTTATTTAAATGAACGGAAAGGTGGTTAAACTCAGCAGCGAATAAACGATTCAAAGGTCTTGGAAAGAATAAACGTCTGGATTTGAGATCCTTCATGGAAATAAACTACTTGAGAAAAACCACGAAATCCACATTTCTGATAATCCAACACGAGATCATTGCTCGACTGTGACAAAATATTATTCACCGGCTTACCGCATCCCGTGAGGATACTAACATCTTCCCCCTTCCTCCTCTACCGTTTTTTTAGTACCGCCGCGACCAAGAGCGTAAAGTTCAGCAATATGAATATAATCCGTCTTTTCATCCCGTTTTTCGTTGCCATCGAAGGTGGAGAAAATCATAGATATAATTTACGACTTATCGTCAAATGGTTATAATATCAGATTTGAAAGTATTGGTTCGATTCCGACTGTCGAATCGACCATCATTATGCATCTGTACAAATTCAATATAAAACCTTGGGAAATTATTTCCGCCCAGCTGGTTAACTGAACTTTTAATTATATCTTCCGTAGGAATCCTGTCAGAATCTCAAAATTTTGATTTAAATTTGCATGGCACAGTGGCACGACATCTCCCTGCCTTGGCTCAAGATGGAAATCCCGACTTTAATGTGCAAGATGATAGTCACTAGACCTACGTCTGTACGTGTGAAAATTATCAAAAATTCGGTGCAATATACTTAGGCTTGTTGGAATCCCTATCTTGGAAGGACACGCGAGGTTCGCTGGTGGGTCCACCTAATCCAATACGGTATGAGACTCGCGGCCGTTGGATTTATCTGTCGCATGTACTTATTCAATGCACACCAGATCACGCTTCTTCTGAAGAGAGTATCATCTCTTGTAGATACTTTTCTTGTTGCCAATGGCCATCGAATCCCTGTAGTTGATAGGATGGAAACAGTAGCTGGCCTTAAGTTGAAAGTATTTAATGGACCAGTGACCGCTAACATGCTCCCCATTATGTAATTTCATTAAGGAAATATATGATTTCGGGAGCTTGAAGTCAATATCGTTTTCAGCCTCTTGGATAACTCTATCCGTTCACAATTGTTCTTCGTCGTAAATTTCGTTGTAATGCCGAAATACTGAGTTACTGTAACAGATCTATTGACCGTTACTCTAACGGGTCTATTGACCGTTCCTTCTGGCCATTGTCGATAATAATCTCGTCTATCAAATTGCTCTATCTTGCAAACGAAGGAATCGAAATTACCAGCGAGTACAATAGTTTCTTCGAGTTGAATACAGTGATAGATCACTTGAGGTTCACCATTTCTACTGATCGCGCGATAATCTAACATGATCTTGCCGCTTGAATCGTCCCTATGGGCATCAATAAATAGAGGGATATATAAAGAGGAATATTATATATTCTTTAATACTTGTTTTAGACATATCTGTTAGATTTTAAAGCTGTTGAAGAAACCTGAAATATTTTCAAAAATTATTACTCCGAGAAGATTTAACTACCACAATAATAATAGAAGTTCACATAGTTTGTAATTGTGTGATTAGCCTGTAGTAATTTCCAACTCTCAGGCCAAGAAGATCTGTAAAAAGTGACATACTTATTACCAATAAGTTGAACGTTTCAATAAATCTTGATAAATAATATTAGGAAGAATCAAATGAATATTCTAATCCTATCTTGATCAGGCCAATGTTTAATGGGATCATACAATCACTCAAGCTATCGCCGTACAAAAATAATGATCAATAGATTTCACGCTCAATTGAATAAGTATATATATTCGTTTATCACTCAGACGTACAGTGGAAATGTTGATATCTGACACGAATCAAACATGAGATTAAACGTAAGGTAAATCAAATGCTAAAATACTATGAATTTCAATTACCCCGTTCTGGTCTTACGCACAGTTCAAGATTACACCCCCCCCACTCAAGCGAGATCAATAGTGCTTCAATCAAACCACATGCTTCAAAGAAAGTATTATGCACAATCATTTTCTTCTCTGCGGAAAAATCGCGGCCTGGTGTTCCCGAAGCCGTAATCATTTAATAGGTATCCTACCTAACCCCTTCATGTAAATACGAGCTTTAACGTGTGAGAATTCAAATTCTTCAAGAGAGAGATACGAAACATAACAAATCCTTTTACAATCTTCACTGATTTTTTTTTACCTTCTGACCACCAATTAAAAAAATTTCTTGTAATTAGGCCAGGTTACCTACATTAGATTTCTATTCACATCGTATCCATAATATCGTGATAAAGAGCTACCAGTGATTTTTTTTACAAGAACTGCGATTCCACAAATTTCATTTTCCCTGTACAGCCTGTTACCAAATGGTAAAATCAAAAGAATGATATCTTATTCAAGTGGCTATCCAACACAAAAGGATAATATCTAATAAATAATCGCTACATTTCTATAGATAATCGGGTACCAAAATATATGCTAGATACCCGAAAAAAAACCTCCCACAAACTCAGTGTACAAACCTACAATCTACTCGTTTATTACCTTATCTGAAGTAGTACTCAAATATGTGTACCTTTCATCTTCAGTCATTGCACTCCACTTCGCATCACGAGTTTTGTTTCTCCATAAGTAATAGAACTTGGCAAATAGAAATAAACCTATAACTGCAAAATTGATACCAATCAATACAGTGTTACCTCTTTTATGCAAAGATTTATCATCAGCTCGGTAAATATTGAATGAGATAATACTCCCCAGTTGAACCATCATATTGTAAAGCGATGCTGAAACCGATCTTATGCTGACACTACAGGAATTAGCGGACGCCCAACCAACATTAACAGTATGAATATAAGGATAACCGAAGAGTAAAGTCATAACAGCATATGTGCACCAGGTCAGTATCTTAAAACTAAAAGAAACGGTAGAATCCATATCGGTTGAATTAAACCTACATAAGCCCGATCTTTGAACCATTCTGAAACCTTACAAATTAGTAAAAATGTAATAATATTGAGGACCGAGGCAGGAATTGTTAGCAAATTGGTATTGAATGTAGAGAACCCAAGTTGTTTCAGGGTTAATGTAAGGTAAGTGCCCACAGGAGCAGCCGGAATAAAACAAATTAAACCGATAGCATAAATGGGCCACATATCATAATCCTTGAGAGCTTGTCAAACGAGTTTGAAACTCAATGCCTTTCGGTTATGTATATCACCCTTGTAAGGATCATCACGCAGGATTAGATTAACAATAATCTTATTTTCGCGGTCGGTGAACCAATCTTTCTTTCTATACTAACTCTTAGTTTCAACGGCTGAAGCAGGCATACGGAAAAAGGCAGCAATACCGATAGCCAAAGTGATTAAACCTCAAATTAAAAATAACCATCTCCAGCCTTCGAGGCCGTGAATACCTCTACGAAGTAAGCCATACGCTAATGATGATGATGTCAAAATTTGAGTAAGTGAGACTGTAGTCCAGAAATACCGAAGTCTGGTAGGTAATTCTTTACTAGTGTAAAAGTAGGATAGCCATAACACCATATCGGGCACGAAACTTCCTTCTAAAATGCCCAATAATTCCCGCGTAGCGAATAGCGAGGATCTACCTGAAATAGCAGCTTGACAAATCGCGACAATTGACCATAATGTTATTTGAATAGGAATCCAAATATTAGGTCCAAGCTTTTTAGAAACCAGTTGAGAGGGTAATTCAGTGGAAAGTAAAGTGACACAGAAAATAGTATTACCATAATTATAATCATTGGCAGTCAAGTTTAAATCGTCGAACATATTATCAGATACAGCTTGAGATAAATTACCACGATCGATCTGTAAATCAACAAACATGATACAAGCCCAAAGACAAACAAGCCAATTTAACCCACAAACTATTCTTTTCTCGTCCTCTGGTTCCCATTCAAAATCGGCATCAAATTCATGTCGACATTCGTAGCCAGCCTCCATACAAATCAGTAAAATACTTGAGGGTCTAAAAATATTGTCACCTGTGGTACCAGAGATTTGCTCTATAACCACACAATCATTAGTGATAATGTTACCGGATTTAGTGACAAGTTGAGCTTTATTAATTACTCTTCTATGCACCACGAGGGAAGCTTCGTTATCGGATCTCGATGCATAGCCCACTGAGTTAGAGCTGATGATAATGAAATCTTCTTTTTGGTCAGAACCCATTATGTATTAACCAATGCATTAGTTTTATATTATTGAATATCGATAATGAATTCAGGATCTAACGGGTCTTAATCCATTCATTTATATATCAAAAGCACCCAATCTGCACAGATGGCAATAAATATTAAATACACTAGTCTGACGTGATTAGCGACACTGTTCTCGCAGAAGAGATTCTTTTTGTGTCGATCAAAGAAAGACATGATAGCTGCCAAGAATCTAGCTCTTTAACCTATAAAATACACATTACTGTTGGTTTTACATTTTCAAAGTAAAAGTAACCAACTATTTTTTCCCTTGAGTTTTCTGCGTGCCAATGTTATGATACCATCCTGGGTTCACACCAGTTGCAAATAGATCTTTCTAGGAATTTTTCTATTCTGAACGCGTAAATACTGTTTAAGCATTTTTAGCTGTCTAGTCTAGCTTAGATCGATAAATGATTCTCACAAACGCACCTGCTAAATACGGTGGATCTCGTTTTTTGATTTATGCTTATCGTACATCCTCTGTGGGGCAAGATGTGAAAACGATATGCACATCGAGGCCATTAGCTGCAGTGTGGCTATATGACGTACAAGCTACTGGCTAGAAAGGGGAAGAGAAAAGTGGTGTTAATTAAAGTACTCCCTTTCTCTAATCTCGCTTGAATAAGAAATTCGGTTTACCCACTGCTTAGTTGCTAAAAGTTCAATTTACAACCTATATATATGTTGTAAGCTAAGCCCACAACCTCTAGGAAGCCATTTACACTGTATAACGCTATTAACTATCATTTATGCTTGGATTTAACTGAGAATACTCATTCAAAAATTTATCATCGAATTTTGAATGAAGCGATGTCCTATTCTAGGTGTTATGGGCACCCATTCAACTTGGCTTTTTTTCGGCCTGTAATACCGTTGACTCAAAATTTCCCAACCTGTTTGAATAATGATCATAAAAAATGTATAGATCCTTCCAACACACCTGAATGGTTTTGGCATTTGTGTTTTTGGGTCAATCTTCTCTTTAGAAAATATGCGGCTTAACCGTTACTACCCACGGAAACGGAAACCGCTAATCTCCTATAACCAATAAACGGCTAGAAAAGGAAATGATTATTCTGCAGCAAAGTACACAGTATATGAAAGGATCATTTATTCCACCAGATTCAGTTTGAGCATTTACCAAAGCTTAAATGGGCTTAATTAGAATACCGCAGAGCGCTGAGATCAGATGATGACATTTGACGGAGTTATCAGAAATATAGACTTTTAAACCAGAAAGCGCCCTAAGTAGCTCATTGTCCAGAAAGAGGTGCGGGAATGTTTGCACATTATAACAGAATCTTTCAAATTTTTACGTATTTTATATATAATTAGTTTATAGGCGTGAGATCTCATGTTATGTTGTATTGGACTGATGGGTTGCTAAGAGGATACCTATTCTAATACTTGCTAGCTTCAAGGACTTATACAGGAATGGCTTCGTATCGTGAAGTATAGATCAGTTTATACTTCCTTTGCGTACTTTCTTGACCGTAAATTATTTAATTTTTAGTTCCTTAGAATAAAATACTTATGCCACTAAATAGAATTCTCCTATAGCCCAAAACTGATATAAATTGATCAAACTTGATATATATTCATCTAAACAAAAAATATTCATAATTTATGCTTCCTCTTTTTCTTCTCTATTCGGAATCCCTCTCATAGGGGGAGTATTGCCCTAAGTCTTGCTCTCCCTATCCTTTCAAAATCCTCCAACAGTGCCTGATGAGTTTAGATGGTGGCAAACATACGGGATACTAGAAACAAGGGTTAAGATATATACAAACTGTTCAACATTTCTATCTGCTTAACCCAGCTCTCTTGTGCGGAGAAATAAAAAAGAAGATAATCAGCGTTCAGAGCTTCGGAATTATTGCTGTCGATACAAATTTGAAGAGAAAATTGAAAAAACCACGCTTTGATTTACATAAAGCATTTTCCGAAAAGATAGAGAACTTGAGAAATTACTACCAAGTTATGCTGCTTGTTTGACCAAGGAATATGAAGAGTTTATTCTTGAACTGGGAATCTTTACTCTTTCTTGCGGGTTTCCAAACGATTTCAGTACATTTATTTTATACTCTTATAAAAAAATTGATATAACTTTCTCACATGTGGAATGGTTTAAACGAAGAGATACTGGGATTATCAAGTCTTCAAACAAGTCATTGTGTCTTCGATATAAATTTCTTACTTCTTTATCAAACTACCATTTGACAAAAAATTCGAAGTTGAATCCCGGAGAACAGCTCACAATCCATTTTCGTGTATGAAGCTTTGATCATAGACAAAGCCGTTGTGGTATTCCTAACATAACATAGAAAATATGAGAAAAGAATTACGCCATTTCCAGGAATTACATTTTAGATATGCACCCTGCGAGTTGTAAATGATTGAATCATTTACTGGAGGAATTGAAAAACTTCCTTCTTTATAAGCTGGTGTAGAAACTACGCCATATCGCTGAGGTTTATTGAGATAGATTTATGCGGTGTAGTTTTCAATTATTTTATTTATTTTTGGCTATAATTTATTCATCAAACTAAATCTGTCAATAATGCTCGTGATTCACACCTTGGGAAAAGATGAATGACATTGTATAATGTTAAAAACCACTATAAAAGGTTGGTAATTAGGATCTTATAGAGTTTAGCTATCATTCAAATATTTTTTAAAAGGACAATAAACTGATTTGACTAATGATTTAAAATTATCGTTTATTTGATAATTTTCAACGTTTTATATCCTTGGGAGCTTTCTTCCGTGATTCCCCCTTCCCCCGATAGTTAGTCAATGCGTATAACACTGGCTGGTTATTGAAGCATTGTTAGTATTAAATTCAACTTCCGTATTAAGTCTTATGGGAGTGCCTCACGACGCCTTTTTACTGGCTCTCAATCTCGTGATAGTTTATTCCCTGGAAGATTAGAGAACAGGGATCATGAATTTTAACGGCACCTACATCATCAATACCATGGAGACGTTAGACCCCTTTCCAATGATTTATAAGTCGATAGTGTTGAGTTCTCGTATACTATTTTCATATCTCAATGAGCTCACAACCTGTGAGACTCCGTGGTTTATATACTTGAAGAATCAAATAGAATGCATTATTGCATAAGTTGCAGCAGCCCATATGGGTAGAACGTTACAAATTTCCTCGCGAATAATGAAATGGAAAATAATACTTTAACTCGCTTGAGTATTATTTAATTTTATTACAATCCTATTATACATATAGATGAGATGAGAGCTGGTACAATTCTGACAATTTAGTCTTGTTTATACCATAAATTCACTCACCCTGGGTCATACCTTGGCCAGTCACTAACTCGCACTACGATAACTCAAGCGTAGCGAGAGTTTGCTTCGCTCGAGTTCGTTTAACTACGATGCTTCTTGGCACGATCCCAAGCGGAACCAGAACCACCCTTCTTTCTCTTTGTAACGGTATCTAAATCATTACCTCTACGATTACGATCACCATATTGATTAAGACCCCAATCTTCACCAAAGAATGCATCACCACGAAGTCTCTTTTCCTTAGTTTTATCCTTTTTACTAAGACCGGGTAAACGTAACATATTTTCTTCTTCGTATTTATTAATTTCAGCTTCACGTTTACGATCCTTGGCAGTCTTTTCGCCTCGACCATGCTCAATAATAGAGGCACCGATTGAGTATTCAGCTTGGGGAGCCGCTGATGTTGAGGCCAAGTATTCATCCATTGTAGCATTACGACGCTTAGCGGTACGAGTGGATTTAGTACCCTTATCATCTAACATAATAGGAGCAACAGCACTAATCTTAGGAGGACGGTATTTAGCATTAGGATCCATATTACCGGCCAAAGTAGCATCACGTGAAGTTCTTGAAGCTGAGGGATCATGTCTATCAGGGATGGTAGGTGTAGTAGTGGTAAGTCCCATAGGATTAGGCTTAAAATCGAGAGCATCATCATCAGAATCGGAATTATCGGAATTTTCTTCTTTATCTTCATCATCATCTTGTTCAGATTGTAGAGCACGACGTTCGGTGGCTTCAATATCAGATTGTTGTTTCTTTTGGTATGCCCGTAGAACCTTTTCAATTTGGTAAGATAATCTGGCTTCAAGACCCTTAATACCCTTTTCTAATACAATACGATCACTAATAGCACCTTCAACAGCTAATTGACGTAATTTTTCCATTGTAACTCTTTCAGCATCGACATCTTCATCATCATCATCTTGTTCGGGTAAACTCAATGTAGCACGCTCCAAATTAGCCAGGATAATGAGTACTAAATGATTCAAATAAGACATCATAGTGTGATTCTTAAGTCCCAAGAGTGAAATACCAGCTTCAGGGGCTAGCGATGATAAATCAAAATCAGCATTATCGGCATTAAAATCTTGAGTTAGATGATCTTGCAACTTGACTAAACTGTCAGTTATCACTTGTAATGGTTGTTCCATTTTGTTGTTTACTGAATAGAAGTTTTTAATGGGAAATCAAAAAAAGAAAAAAAGAAAAAAAGAGTAGTCAGTGGATATCTTGGGAGGGTGAAAAATCGCCGCTGACGTAAGCTCGCTGAGTCAGGATTGGGAGGAGCCGGGGGGGAGTTACGAGTAGAGGCTTGGGAGGATTGATCGAAGCGAAGATAATAAAGTATGTACAACCAAGAGAGACTTGGGGACGTGTTTTTGGATGGTTAGGGTGGCCATGGACGAAAATATACACATAATAGAGGATAGACAATTGCAACAATCACTACAATAATGAGAAAGACAATACATAGGGATGAAGCCCATGGTACACATTATCACCAACCACCACTGTACTTCCTCTGTGTCTGTGAGGCAGGACCGCACCAGCGATGGACTCCAACAGACACTCCGAGGGGTTGTGCAGAGTGTCAGAGCAAGCAAGACTAAGATGATATAATATTAGATAAGATGATGTGTGATAAAATCGAATAAACTATATAAATACCAACAAACAACAACGGCAACAAAGCTAAGTAACTATGACCCCATCGACCGACAAAGACACCACAGTCAATATGATGAAGGAAGACCAACAATACCGATAATCAATCCGGGGATCTGCATATATCCAAACTCAGTTCAAACTCCCAACCGCCGCAGCAGGTACTGAGGGGCCGCACGACGCACGAGTTGGGAGATCAGACTCGCGGCTACTTCGGCGCGTAACCGGCAGTCTGAACCGTGGAGTGCCGTTGAAAGTTGGGAGTTGGGAGGATCGGTAATGTGCAGCCATAGGCTCAAACTGATTACGCTGCGCCAACCGTCCGCACTTGACTGATCTGTTGTCTGCCTTTGTTCAACGGTCGGGCACTTCTACTCCTATTAAACAACTCTACTAGACCTATACCTGATATTCACTAACTCGGTCTGATCTGTTTCCTGCCCTACTGGTCTCTTACTCCGTTTACTATCCCCGCTCCTCCTCTTGCGTGCGTCCTCCGACACGTCCCCCCACCCTACCTACCCCTTGTCGCACAAACACTCCGCTTGGTATCTGTGCCGCTGAGATCTATCCCAGCCGGATTTCTTCATCTTAGTTTACCTTACTCCGTTGAGTTTGATCCACTGGTTCTGGTTAGCTATTATCCCTTTTCGCTACATCGCCCCATGATTGCCATGTCCCCCCGAATGGCGCCTCGCCATTCTAGTCCTGATGGAGACATTGATATCGATATCGATGCCGATATCGATCATACATCTACTACATCACCAACATCCTCTGTTTCACCTGCGACGTCATCTAAATCGCCGCCAAATCAACCTGCTATAATGGCCTCGTCGACATTTACTGATACTACTACCAATACTATTACCAATACTACTACTAATACTCCTATCAATACTGATACAACTACTAATATAACTACTAATACGGCTACTGGTACTTACCATGAAGCTGTTGGATTATTAGCCATCTGTGACGCTATCGAGACTATTGAAAGCCAACCTTCGCGTCGTCGCCCTTCGTTAAGTCAACATCGATCATTATCTATAACCCCGTCTCAGTTCCCTACACCAGCGCTCTCGCGTAGATTCTCCGTCGCTGAATCACCCTTTATCGGCTCAAGTCCCTTTAATGGTCGTGATTCACGATTTTCTTCATCACCTCATCCGTCTTATTCTTATTTTAATCAACAACACCCTGGAGGTAATAATAATAGTAATAATAATAATAATAATATGACTACAACACCGTTAACGCTACCATCACCTAACGATAATCCGTTTCTTCGAAAGAATTCTCTCAATCTTAATGTAGATAATTTAAGTTTATCATCATCGGCGCCCGAACATAATTATCATCATCATTATCATTCCGCCGTACTATCACCACTTAATACGCCGTTCGCTAGACTCTACGATCCCACCGTTAACGCCGCTGCCGCCCAATACGACGCTGACGTCAGCGAATCGCGAATCCGCGCCACTAGCCTCGACCGCCATGCTGACGGTAACCGTTTCAGGCGTACATCTGGGAACGAGGGTCAGGGCTTGACCCGATCGGGATCAGTGGTTTACCCGGCCGGAGTGCCTTTGACTTCTAATAATGTACCGCCCCACGTCGACGCTTTGAATCATCATCACCGAATAAGAAATCGCAGCCAACCACCTCAGCAGCAGCAGCAGCAGCCATCATTATCACATACATCAAATACCCCGTTTTCTCATCTCTATACTATGTATAATTCACCATCATCATCTTCTGTACCGGGTCCTTCTGCTTCTACGCCGGTCTCTAATGGTGTTCATTCGTTGCCGGAACTTAACCCAGTATCAATAGCTGCCGCGGCCTTATTGCCGCCAACATTAAAGAACGATCATCCCTTAACACCAAATAGTACTTTATCACCCTTAACGGCATTAGCGGCTTTATCCGATAGTTCAAAACCTATCAATCTCAATAATTTGACCCCACCCATTGTCAATCACAACAGCAACAATAATCATAATAGTAATAACAACTCTACTACTCCACAGTATAAATCAGAAGATTGTCCTATCTGTGGAAGAAACTTCAAGGGCCCAAAGGCCTCAACGCATAAACAACAGCATATTCGTCGATTACATCCCGAAGATTACGTCCCTAAACGTGGTGGTAAAAAGCGAATTATCGTTGAAAATCCTACACCAACGATAACAAATAATCAACAACAACAGCAACAATACCCACAACAACAGCAACAATACCCCCAACAGCAACAACATCAGTCAATTTCACCACTAACGATGCCGTTAGATGTATCAGTTAAACCAATTTCAACATTATCCGCTGGTCTTAAGAGCAGTCTTACCGCCATGACGAATCATCAAAATATCATGAATAATAATAATAACATGCATTCATCTGATATCCTATCATCATCACAATCCAATACCCCCGCACGAACTGATTCACCACCTGATCCTATCCTGATGCAAACTTCATCTGATAAGGGAATTCCCATAACGACGAAACCCGCTATATCAACCACACCAATCGGCGGTACAAATACAAATGGAACGGCAAAGGTTTCATTATGTCTCATTGATGAGGGTATAAGGGAAGATTTAATAAGGGAAAGATTTTTAGAACAAGAGATTGAGAGAGGTATCAGAACGAGGAGTGAGGGTGTACCCCCTACAATTTAGCTTACTGCGATTCCCCTTACAGCCTTGCTTTAGACCACTTACCCGCTAAAATCTAGCTTTAAACCACCTCTCTCCTACAACTCAGCTTTAGTCCGTCTACCTCCTACAACCTAGCTTTAAAACACCTACCTCCTAACAGCTAGCTTACCGCGATTCCTTTGCAGTTCTCATTTTTTTCTTTAATAGATTTATATATACTAATAATAATAATAATTACTTTTCCTTATTTATTTATCTTATTTCGTTAAAATGCTCAATTGAGTCTTCTATATTACATGTTTTCAAGGAAGAGGTATAGGCTCATGGGCGATACTTGCTTTAAGAAAGACAGCGATCGATCGCAAAACATGAGCGAAGCCAACATTCACTAGTTTCGCTTGGCTCAATTGGCTCATGTTGCCATTTCACCCTGCCGTACCAAATCCTTACCATCCCTCAAACTATCTCTCTCATCCTGTCCATCATCATTCCTCAAATCCACTATTGCATCATCACCATCCACAGACAACCCTGTTATATCAGGTGGTATCTCTGACATTTGTACACTTGGAGCACCATTTAAAAATCTCAACCTTTCCATTACTTGAATTTTAATTGATTCCAAATACTTTTTAGTATTCTTGTTATCTAATTTACCACCCAAGTTAGGATGTAATGAATAATCAGGACCGAAAAATTTCAAGAATGGTAATGTTGATGGTAATTTTGTCTCTAGTTGTACATCTAAACATACTGATGTCTCATAACACCAAAGTCTACTAACATTACGCGGCGTATAACCACCACCACCCACGACAATCATGGGTATTCCATATGATTTTACGATGGAAACACATTCACCATGAGCTCTAATATTAAGATTAAAGCAACCCAATCTATCACCTCCCAGTGAGTCAGCACCACATTGTAATACAATTGCTGATGGCCGATAACATGCTAATGTCGATTCAATAACACATTTAAATAGACGGATATATGATTCGTCGTCAATACCATCCCTAAGGGGTACATTAAGTGAAAAATTCTTACCTCTATCAACGCCGATTTCGTCAAAATTACCTGTCCCTGGGAAATATTCACCATTATATTTGTGAAAACTTAATGTGAATACTCGATCAGTGGCATAAAATGCCTCTTGAACACCATCACCATGATGAATATCAATATCAATATATAAAACTCTCGGATAATACCTTAGTAAATTAAGGATCGCTAATACGATATCATTCACATAACAGAATCCCGACGCTTCAAATTTTTTCGCATGATGTAAACCTCCAGACCAGTTTATAGCAATGTCTGACTGACCATTTATTAATTTTCTTGAAGCGTCTAATGACGCGCCAGCGTAAATTAATGAATAATCAAACATACCATCGAATATTGGACAATCATCACCAATATTAAATTTACTAAAACTTGATGTGAATTGTTTATAATTATGTGGCGTAACGGATTTAAGGAAATTTATATACTCTTGATCGTGAAATGCGCCAATTTCTTCCTCTGTCGCTGGTCGAGGTCGATATACGTCCATCTTGTCATTCATACCATAAGATGTGACAAGATGATCAGTTAACATTAATCGAAATGGTTTCATAGGGTGTCGAACACCATAATGATAATTGGCGACTGTTTCATTGAAATGATATGATACATTTTCTTTACTCTTACCGCGATTTGATGTTATCGTTGAGGCGTTGGGCTCAAATAATGGTGTTTCATGTGTAGTCTTTTCATCAAAGCTTAGTGTGATTTGGGCATCGGTATTATCATACCACATATTGACCACCATAATAAATAAATAAAATATAAAGTTAACGTTGAACTCTAATCCATCGTCTTGGTATAACCTGTGAAAGAGAAATAGATCAACCAATGCTATTGTCCCAATTTGAAATATTCACCTGGATAAGAATCGAACTGATTCCACCTTATCTTTCTCCCGGACTTGTGGCGCAGTGGGATTTTCGCTCTTACCCGACGGTACCTTATCGATGATACCTGCGATCAATTGCAACCGTTTACACAACCGTTACAACTCAATCGTTGCTCTCTTATCAATTATACAAAACGAATTGGGAAAACAAAAACTTTACAAATGGGCTATACACCACCTGAACGACCATCATCTACCCCCATCACCGATCATACCCAATTTAGGGGTATACTCGCTAATGAACCATTACACCCCTACACGAAGTCAAAAGGGTATCATCCAAGCAAGGCTTCGGGCGGTGTAAGTGGCCATCACATTACAAGTGCTAATGTTATCTCGATGGCTAATACGGCGGCTGCTATTGTTAGAGATCCTGAATCAGGATGCATAAATGGTTTAAAGTCATTTTTAAGATCAATCTTTTAATGTCACACTACCCCACCAACTACATTATAATGAGAAGGTGGTTATTGCAATATGTCTCTGTCATCCTCGCTTGATGGTCTCATGTGCTGTACCTTTATCTTGTCTTATCCTGTTGATTATATATTCCTTTTGTTCTAATCTTTAAAGTCTCTATAATAATAGTATTAATAGTAATAGTAATAAAAATAATATCAATGGTCTGTGTCTTATCAGTTGGCATGTAAATAATCACCCTATTCTTAGTTCGAACCCGGGAAGTTGGGAGGATATGTTTTATTTTTTTTCGGTTTAGAACAGCGGAATCACGTGATGGAAACCAGCGCTGAACAAATCGATTTTAAGTATTGAAATTAAAAAAATAACCGAAAAAAACTGAAAAATGAAAAATGATATCGAAAAAACAAACAAATCCAAAATCCAAAAACAAAAGTAAAGTTAAAACCAAATAGTTCCAAATATAAAATGAATATAACACATACTACGTCTGTGTTGCCTGCCTCGCTGCACTGAGCCTTAACTTCGATCCCAGCTCATAATCCTGTGCGGCCGCATTTTTCGTTTTCATTTTCATTTCATTTTAATTTTTATTCACACTACCTCCACCCTGCGGCCATCTTTATCTTGATTCGGTGGTGAATATCTTAGACTCAAGTCTCTGTCCTTGAATACTCTTGTGGATACTTGTATTCTTGACATTTCTATTATCGATCCTCGCCATTCTTCCAAATCCCCGGCCCGAACTCGGCCCGTTGTTTTCAATCTTCTGCCGTCGTCTTGTATTATAGTGTATTTTTATATCCCGTCCTGTCCGACGCTATTTCGACTAAGAATCATCATTGAATAAGAATAAATTAGATTATTTTCTTCTTTCTTTAAAAAAACACTTGTTGGCTGCTCCCCTAAAATTTTCGTTTTTTCCCCTTTCCCCGTCCCCGTCCCCGTCCCCCCATGCCATTTTCAAATTCCTCGGTTGATTCTGCAGGATCCATCGTAGCCGGTGTACCCGCGGATTCAAACAATACCGAGTCCAATGATGGTGCTTCCAACTTCAAATCTTTGTTAACGGCTAGTTATGCCGGTGCTACTACCCATACCACTGTTGACCCCTTGAATAATTCAAACCCGGTATTTCATGATGACGATAACGATATTCTCGACGATGAAGTTGAAGAAGATCTTATTTCGAATATGAATCGAATTCTTATCTCCAATGCTTCATCTCGCTCTAATTCTACCACTCAACGTGATTTCGCTATTTTATTATCGTCTTCAGCCTCAGCGGCCGGTTCCCGATTCTTTCTTAATGATCTCGAAAGTGATATAGCTAACGCTACCCCCAAGGGTACCACACCAGGTAGTATTGGTATTGGTATGGTTAATACTAATCCTACCGCTAACCGTTCCCTTAGTTTCTCACAATCGGCTATGTTTAACTCCTTATCGGGATCAGCTCCCATGTCATCAACGATACCCGGTTCAATCTTTGGTAATAGTACCCCGACTCCTTCAACACTTCAAGTGGAAACCAATGATGATAAATTCCCTATTTTAGTTCGTAGACAATCATCAGTTGGTTATAATGATATTAATACCCCTGTAATGTCACGTATACGTAATGATAGTATTATCTTTGAATCTGATCCTATTGTCGATTCTGAGACTTCATCTTCGGCATCATCAACCATTTCTTCAGCTTCTTTATCTCACCCAATGTTCGCTAATGGTACCGCACAAACTTCATCTAGTACACTCCCCTTTAGTGATTCTTATGCTATGAATTTTGCTTCGGTTACTGGTGCTTCTTCATCGGCTGCTTCAACGGGTACTACCACCCCAGCGGCGACTACTGTATCCACTGACCCCTCATCTATCCCCCATCCAACTCCACCTATTACCACCGGTGGATTATATGTTTCAGCCACTGGTACTACTTCATTTGATCAACATGCTCACACTCACGCTCAACCTTCTCCCTTCAATTCTACCGTTAATTTGACTTCATCTCATTACCATCCTCAACAGATTCATCATCCTTTTGCTAACTCAGGTATGAATATGGGTATGAATATGGGTATGAATAATATGAATGGTATGAATATGAATATGGGTATGATGAACCTTAATCATATGAATATGGGTGCTATGAATGGTATGAATATGAATGGTATGAATATGAACATGGGTATGATGAACCTTAATCATATGAACCTTATTAATAACTCTAATTTAATGTCACCTGATGGTATGAATGGTCCTATGATGCGTAATCATTCAATTATTTCCGCTCAATCACCTTTGATTAATCAATCTGCTTTACCTACTGGGACTGCGGTTTCAACTGCTACCCCCAGTGCTTCCAGCGATGTTTCCGCGACAACTCCTGCCATTGCTTCTACTGCTGCCGCCGTTGACGCTGCCGCTCATAACTCCGCTGGTCTTTTCCCCATGTACAATAACAATGTATCTCAAATGAATACGAACCCAGAAATGATTCATGGTAACCTCATGAACCTTAACGGTAATGGAATGTTAATGAGTAATCTTAATTATCGTAATTCTAATAATGCCAGTAATAATATGAACCAAAATAATAATAATAATAACAATCTTGGTGGTGGTAAAAATATGGGTCCGAATAGTCGTCATCGTCATGGTAGCGGTAATAATCGCGGTAATAATGCCAACAATAATAATGCCAATAACAATGTTAATAACAACACTGCCAATAACGCTAATTATCGTCGTCAAAGTGAACAAGAAGCAGCTAATCGTTTCGCTAATGTTAATTTGGAATCATTAGCTACTGAAATTTACAGTCTTTGTAAAGATCAACATGGTTGTAGATTTTTACAAAAGAAATTAGAAGAGAATAATCCAGTTTATTTAGATTTAATCTTTAATGAAACTTATTCTCATATTGTTGATTTAATGATTGATCCATTTGGTAATTATCTTTGTCAAAAGCTTTTAGAATATTCTACTATTGAACAACGTACTCTTCTCGTTAGAACTGCCGCTCCTTTTTTGATTAAGATTGCCCTTAATCAACATGGTACTAGAGCATTACAAAAGATGATTGAATACGTTAATACCCCACAACAAATTTTAATGATTGTTGATTCACTAAAGACTAATGTGGTTAAATTAATAAAGGATTTAAATGGTAATCATGTTATTCAAAAGTGTCTTAATCATTTATCTAATGAAGATTCACAATTTATTTTCGATGCTGTGTCTCAAAATTGTGTTGAAGTTGGTACTCATCGTCATGGTTGTTGTGTACTTCAACGTTGTATTGATCATGCTTCCGATTCTCAAAAGAAACAATTAATTGATGAAATCATCAAAAATGCGTTATCATTAGTTCAGGATCCTTTTGGTAATTATGTGGTTCAATACGTCTTGGATTTGAATCGCTTTGAATATTCAGAAATGTTAATTGAACAATTCTTTGGTAATATTTACTTATTATCAATGCAAAAATTTTCATCTAATGTTATCGAAAAATGTATTCGCATTGCTTCATTCGAAAAATGTCAAATCCTCATCAGTGAATTAGTGTCAAATTTTTTATTTTTGGAAAACCTTTTAAGAGATTCTTATGGTAATTATGTTATTCAAACCGCTATTGAATTCGCTAATGAAGAAACTAAGGATTTCTTAATTAAGGCTATAAAACCGGTTTTACCCTCAATTCGTAACACACCCTACGGTCGCCGTATTCAATCTAAGATTGCTAATTTAAATGGTGGTACTGATGGTTTATCATTAGATATGATCAATGATAATACTCCCTTGAGTCCTCGTCAAGGTCAACAACCTCAGTATAATCTATTATTATCGCAATTACAGCAACGTCAAAATTTGCAACAATTATCACAACATCCTGAGGATCACCAATCCTAAAACTCTCCCCTTTCTCATCAACGACGAACTTGTATATATATTATTGTTTGTACATAGTTGAAGATGTGTGTATCTTCTTTTTATCAGGTCACACACATTCTTTCTGTTCAACATTCATCTTTTACTTCAATTCAGGCTTATCTTCCATTTCTATTTTCGTGAAAAACCAAAAAATCAATAAACCGACAAACCAAAAAAAAACACAAAATTAAAACCTAAAGGTTTCAAAAATTAATGCATCATCACAAATCGCATTATTATAAAATAAAGATAAAATAAATATTAAAAAATCACTCGCTTTAAAAAATCAAGCCATAAATCAAAACAATCAAAAAAAACTCAAAAATGCTAAAAATTTGAAAATAGAAGCTTTAAGTCGAAATCTAGGAAAGATTGAAATTATTGAAAGATAAACCTTTTAAAAGAAACAATACTTTCTTCAGTTCCCCCATCCTCACCTACCCCCCCCCCCCCCTTTCCCCTCAGTTCGTTATTTTAACTCATCTCAAACTCGTTTTCATCAACATCCCCTGTCCCCCCCACCTGTATTTTATAACATGTATTATTCTGTTTTATTTTGTTTGTTCCCCGTCCCTTTCTGTTTATTATTGTATCTATATCATTATTGTTGTATATCTCGTTTGTATATTGTATCATTAAAATAAATTCTTTATAATTATAAAATTTCTTTTTTAAAAAAAGGGAGTTTTATTATTATTTAGTTATCATTATATCTAAAACTTTTCTTGATCAATTTGATGACCTTGTACGGCGTCGACGCCCCATTCACCAATAACACCAAGTGCCGATACACGCCATCCTCTCAATAATCCATCAACAGCTTGTTTACCGGATAGAACATCCCATAAAATACCGAGAATCCCAGTATATGGCATAGGTTTAACGATAAGATCACGTTGTGGTAGTCCAAGATAATAAACATGAGCCCGTTTAAGGATTGTCTCAAGTGGTAAACGGAAAGTTAATTCAACCATTGATGATAATAATGAACCTAATTTTGCCAAGAATGGTGATTGATAAGAGTCAATACCAAAGTATGTCAATAAAACAAATGGTGACGCATGGTGTATAATTGCAGTCACTGAACGATGAAGTACCGTTGGTGCTAACAGATTAGGTGGACATGTCCAACTTTTCAAATTACGCAATTCCGCTCGAACACTACGAGTATAATAATTTTGATTACCGTTTTTTGATGACATACGAGTAATCATAAATTTAGTTCGAATAATATCAACAGGCGCGGCAATAATTGCCGTAATAACACATGCGGCAACGCTAGTGGCAATTGATACAATTGGTGTAGGTGAATGTGCAATATCCATGAAATAAGGATCAGGAACACCAGCTAAGGTTGAAATAAATCCTGATAACCACGCTTCTAATGTAGAAGTAACGGCCCGATAAATAAAAGTAGTATTAAGGGCCCTGAAAATACCTCTAGTACCATCAATCTCATTAAGTGCATATAAAACGTCAATATTATGTGTAGTTATTGGTTGAAGAATTCTAGGTAAATCTCGAACTGTAAAAGATGATGATCGTCTCTTGGGGGCTCTTTTACATGATAACCTTTTAGATTCTCGTTTAAGTTTCTTCGTTTTCACTTCACCAACTGGAACATCATTCGTTACCGCCATAAAATAATCAATTGCATCACTATCACTGTCATCTTCACCTTCATGACTATCGTTAAGCTTGATACCATAACTTTCCCCATCTTCTTTATCTAAAACGTCATCACTTCCGTCACCTAGCAACGTTTTGGTCGAATTTTCCTTGAGTTCTTTGATTTTCTTTCGGCTATAATCCCAATTACCTACCTGTAATAGTAATCGACTGACTTCCCATGGCTGGCCTACTAATATTCTACCATAAAGTTTAACGACATTCCGAGTCAAATGAGCTAAATTCTCAGTCCCAAAGTTCATATCAATATCAAAATCATAATCATTATTGTTATTGTGTACTGTTCTACCTGCGCCTAGAACACTTTTAGAATTACCCATAACTGAGCCTAACCCTGGATTAGCGCCATTAGAACTACCATTACCAATTGCCGACAGTGATAGTGTCTTAGTACCGGGTACTTGGAAAGTAGCCGGGTCGTAGTAAGGTCTAAGGGGGTTGATGTTATCTAGAGACATGGCTATTTCTTACTTCAAGAAGTTTAGCAATTACGCTGATTATTTGGTTTGAAGTTCACAAATATTTAACGAAATCAGGTTTACCAATTCAAGTCTATATACCCAATTAGTAACAAATATAAACCTTATTGAGAAGATTTGTTTATACCGAATGTAGCAATTGATGAATTATATCATGTTTAAAGCGGCAAAGAAAGGTACGTGACATCACCGTCAACGTCTCGTTTCGCAACCTCCCAACGGCTCAATATGAGTTGATCTTCTATCAGAATAGTATTATTATTGAATATGAGAAAAGAGATATGAAACGATTCAAATCTTTTATTAGCTTTAATCCTGAAACCCCTGAATTACCGGCTCAGAAGGATGCATTGCCACGTTCAGAGTCTTCCTCTTCGAATGATTATCGCACCAAGCACCGAAATGAATCACAAAATCGAAATTCTGTGAGATCAAGCCATCGTCACCAAGCCCGGCCAAGAGAGAAAATATCACGGCAGGAAACAGGAGTCTCGGATAGCTCTCTGTTTTTCCATGACTTCAACGGCGACCCGGATAATATATTATACGGGAAACCCTATCATTATACGGTTCCCAAGTATTATCGATATGGTAATGGTACAGTTTTAGGATTAGATTCAAGGTTTAGAGTGGAAAGGTCGGCAGAGGATTTTGCAAAGCACGAAATATCCGTAGAGAAGATTTCCCACCAGTACGACGAAAGAATTAACCTCAAAACCAATCACTCCACCCATAGATTGATTAACTATGATGCCATGCAAGGAAGAACAAGTCTAGGTGGTGATTTCGTTCAATTTGATTTGCCTATCAATCATTACGAAGCTATTTCGCATCGAAAAAGGATTGAGAATCCCGTTATTGCCGGAGACCAATATAAAGACGAAATAACCACCTTTGAATATCTAAGCAGACAGCAGTCCAAATACCGAAAACTTATTGAAAATAGTGAAACCAATACAGAGAAATCATGGCTTGCATTACTCAAAATTACAAGACAATTAAATCAGACTTCTTCTAAAATTTTAAACGAGATGTTGCTACCATTATATTCGAAGGCGGTTAAAGATCATCCGAAGTCAGAAAAACTTTTCCTCGGTTACATGAATGTTTACTCCTTTAGCATCAGTTTGAGCAAAGTAATTCTAAAGTTAGAGGAATTCGCAAAGAAGAATTGCTACGAGCTCTTCATCTGGGGTCAATTGATTGATACAATCATGAATTGTGAAGATTACAAAGACATAGAAATACTAATTAAACGCCTAGAAAGAGTATTCGTGTTAGCCAAGGAGTTTGCAAACGATGAGGTTAGACTGTATGTTTTGGAAAGAATTGGTACTATATGGAAACAATCAGGATATCACGAGTTTTCAATAGCCCTTTGCCAGGCCCTAATCGCTTACAACTTCCCTCTCTCAAAAACTAGCATCAATTATTCTGAAGATCTTGGCGAATATTGGTCATCGGAGGTCTCAAGAGTTGGAGAAAGTTCGTTCACTATGAATGCGGCTCAGTCAGTAGTTCCATCTCCGACGACAATCGGCACTGAACACTCGCTTCCGAAACGATCAGTCCAATTGAAGCAATTCACTGACGACCCTTATCAAGTAGTTTTAGAAAGTGATATCAGTGGATTTTTTTTCAAATTTAAATGCCCTAATGGGAGGTCTGAACTCCTATGGACCTGCTTACGGATAATGGGTATTATTACTTACCACGGGGAATGGAGTGCTGATTGCCAAAATCCGAAAGAGGTGAATGAACAATTTGTGGATAATCTCGTAAAATATTTGGTATCAGTTATAACGAAACAAATGGAAAAGGGCACCATAGATAATGACGACGAGATTATTCTTTTATGGTGCTTGGCTTGGAGAAATTATCGTAGTAAGGATAGTATTTTGAAAGCCTGTAAATCGATTCTAAGGGTATTTACACACTCTGCATTATTATGGACTACTTACCTAAACTTTGAGTTTTACTTAGCACCCGATATTTCAAGAATTCGTGAATTGTACAAGACTACAATGGAAAACTTCAAAGGCACTCAAGATGTTTACATTGTTATTTGGTCATGGATGAAGTTCGAGTGGAATAATGGCTTTTTAGAAGAATGTGGGAACATCGTTGAATCATTCTATTCATGCGATGACGCCTATGAACAGCTGTGTAAAACCTACACTGTATCAAATTGCTCGGAAGCTCATAACGCAGCAATATCAGCCTATATCGGTGTTATAAAATGTATGTATGAACTTGTTAGAGTTCATAGTGGAAAGGGTTTGGAGTTCAACTTGAAGAATTTTATTGTAACTTTTGATGAGAGTCTATTTACAAGATCCATCTCAAGCTATCATCGGTATGTTTTGCTGCAAGCGTTGACAGATATTTTCACACCAAAGCTGATTAATGGTTCATATAGTTTATCAGTATTCAGGAAATGTATTAAATATTCTGTGACGAAATTCCCTGATCGAGCGTTATGGTTTTTGAATCGTTTTCTTAAATTTGAGACTTCTAAAATGTCATTATGGAACATTTTAGATGCTATTGAAAATGAAGGGGAACAGGCTCGAGTATTATTGTACACTTGCTTTGCTTACGAAAGAGTTCATAAGATCCCTTTATTTCCCGGGTCTTACAGAAAATCACTCTACAAGAAATGCCTGTCCAACACCCCAAATGTTTCAGATGGAATGATATGGCTTCGATATGCTACGTATCTTCTAGAGGATAATAACGAAATTGCATATTGGCAAGTGTTAAAGCAGGCAATTCAAATTTGTTGGTGGGATCAGAACTTGTACAAACATGTGTTTGAGACGCATAATCCAGCGTCACCTATGATTAGTTCAAGTGAACGCAGATCTTTGCTATTATCAGCGATAGATCATGGCATAAGGCCCTACGTTAATGATATAGATATCTTCCGAGACATCGAAAGGGACATCTAAGCCTTGTTGTCTAATATATATATATTCTCTGTATTACTTGTAGCCTTTACCCGGAGGTCGATCTCATGCAATGTACGCGATGTTAGCTTATCGTTATAAAACGAATTAACATCAATTATTTACAAAGTAACTGATAGAACCTATAACTCGTCTTCATTAGCAATTTTCCATTGTGTTTATTAAAATATATAATCACGTAAACTGGTTAGGTACGAACTACGTCAAAATAGTAGCATTCTGAGCATAAAGTTCGATTAATCAGATTATCACTATATTTTACAACCGATAATATATGACACCCTTGGTAATATGCCACCCACACCTAATATTACTACCGAGATTTCTACCGTATCATGGAGTGAAATTGAGAAATTATCCTTAAACACCAGTGGCTATCAAAGGTTTGCGTTTGTGGATGGGGAGGAAATTTACATATCACCCCGCTCTGTGATGTGGGTTAAAGGCGGTTTATTACAAAGAAGATTCACTTATACCGATCAGGAGGTAATACATGCTTCATTCGCCAGATTTAACGCTTCTAGTGATGATGGTGCTGATCAAAGGAGAAAGGCGTTGGTGGTATTTTTGAATGACACAGCTTACGTGTATTACGAAGATGGTGCTTCCCATATCATTAATATGCCATTCGTGCTAAAGAAATGTTTCCCCTGTGAAAGGGGATTAATCCTCGAAAGCGATTTATCAGCTGGTAAAGGAATTTTACAACCAGGTTCCAGGCAGAAGTTCTTTGTTATGATTGATCCTATTTTAGATTTTGGTCTAGTTGTCTCTTCATCCACTTCAGCGATATCCTTGGATGAAGAATTGTGTTACTTTAGCGACTCTAATTCTTCATCTTTATGTGTTACATTCAATTCTGCAGAATCGAAGATTGTCGTTTATCATATCCGTTATTTGAATCGTCAAAAAAATAGCACATCTACAGCTCGGCGAAGAAGTGTAAGGCGACGATCATCATCTATGACACAAAAGATTCATCAAGATGATAATACAGATAATGATATAAGTACTACCCTGGGAAGAAGGTCTTCGTTTTCAAGAAATGATAATTACATCGCCTTGGACCGAATTGGAACTCTGGAGAAGGCGAATGAATTCGTGAAACTCAATGGCGCTCAGAAAGCAGATATATCAACTTTTAGAAAGGATTTAATTTTAAGTAAAGTTGAATCATTCCAGGTTTCTAATGAGAACTTATCCAATTATAAATTCTTAAATTTATCTTTTGTTGAAAACGAGGCGATATTGATCCACAATGAGAAAGCCACTGAAATCTTAGTACTGGTTTTCGACAGATCTTCTGGGCCAGTATCAATTTCAAATTTTCAAAATTCATTCACAATAAAAGGACGAGCTATGGCCGCTATTCGGCGTACCTCAGAAGAGGTGACAAATTTTGTTCTACTCTTAGATGAAGAAGGAAACCTGTTTCTGTACAACCCATTCATCAATATCAAATCCCCGCTCATATCTATTCAACTGGAAGATAATAAAGATGAAATTGTTGGTCTGGGTGATAGTTATGGAAATACCGTACATTTAATTACAAGAACTGGAAATTCAATAAAAGTTAACCTAATTTTAGATCCAACAAGTGATTTTGTGACTAAGTGTATAAAATCCGTTCAGTTTCTTTTAGACTCATACTCATTTGAGCTTCTCAAGTTTCAGTGGGCTATTGCATATCATCTTACAAGATCTCAAGATGAATGGTCGGCGTTGATAGTAGCGCTCCTGAGTTGCTTCCTGGATCCCGAAATAGTGCCAAATCTTAATGATGAAGAAGGCACCCAATTAGAAAATCTAGGATCAGCACTTAGAAGTGCAAATCTTTCCCGGTTTCTAGAAGCACCTGCATGGAGTTGGATAAAAGAACGGCTTCCAACGGATAAATGGTCATTCTCAGAACATCTTCAATATGCTCACTTAGTTCGTCAGGCATTTAGTGATGTACAATTTGATTTTAGTGAAGTAAGACCTTATATGATTCTATGCTTGCACCTTGTACGAGAAGAGTATCGACTAAACAAGGCATCAAGTAATATTGTAAAAAATATGGGTATGTTTTTAACTCAAATGGCTATCTGGTGTGGCTGGAATGAGGGCTGGTCCAGTTACTATTCCAAAGCAGGAATTGTCTTTGAAAACTCACTACTATTCCCATCTCCGGAACCTATTGAAGATCCACCAAATATATTTCAATCTCTTTGTAGTATTCTCATGAATCCAATGGTACCTTTCATTACTATTTCTCAGATTACTGATGAAGAGAGCCCCGTTGATGAACAAATAACACCGAGAACTATTAAATGTCTAAGGTTATTTGAGTGTCTTTCGGCATCTGAGAGCAGTGTTCGTGATGTTGTTGAATTAATGGGGGAGTTAAAAATTACCGTTGAAGATTTAGCACAGTTTCCTGAGGGAATATGCGTTCCCTTATTTGAAGCGATTGCGCAATGTCAGGATGATACCCTAGTTTCTTTCAACACCGAAGCGCTAGATTTGGTAGCAAGAAAGGATCTTAAAAAACTTTTCTCTAAACAACGACCGATGCCAGTTAGTTTCGTTCATGGTAAAGATGTTGTTCGGGATATACATTCCATTATTCATAGTACGATGGAATCTGAGCCGTTAATAGCATGGGATGGCCAAACAGAAGCTGATCGTATCGCCATTGCCAAGCTGATTTTTTCTGAAGATAGAAGATTTTATGAAGTATCAAAAATATTACAGTCCTCCAAATATCAAAACGCTTATTTTATTCCGTCACCTGATATGAGTGAGCATGAGAAGCTAGATAACCATCAAGAAATTGCCAAAATTGTCGCCCTACGTACTTTTTCAATTCCTTTGGGGAGAGGCTCACTTTTTTACTCTTCTAGGTTCCCGTTGACCACTGAAAAATACCCAGTACCTCGTTTAAACCTTGGTGTACTTCTAAAGCCAGGAAATACTATTGTTGTTTTATCGAATACAGCCATTCAGGAAGAGCACATGGCTTGGGGATATTTCCATAATGGTGTTTCATCCGGACTGAGTATCTCCAAAGATGCGGTAGATATTAATGGTAGCTGGATTATCTTCAATAAACCGCCAAGTTTGAATGCTCAACATGCTGGATTCCTTTTAGGTTTGGGGCTTAATGGCCATTTGAAAAAGCTAGAAGAGTGGCATATATATAACTACTTGGGCCCAAAGCATTCACTAACTAGTATTAGTTTACTTATAGGCATGGCAGCCAGCCATCTGGGTTCAATGGATACGAAATTGACAAAAGTTTTATCAGTCCATGTTGCTGCTTTGTTGCCGGTGGGATCCAGTGACTTAAATGTACCTGCGATGGTACAAACTGCCGGTCTTATAGGGATTGGCTTATTGTATTTTCAGTCCCAACATCGAAGAATGAGTGAAGTTATGTTAGCAGAGATTGAGGGAAGAGCTAATATAGGAAATGATAGTTTACGTGATGAAAGTTATCGACTAGCCTCAGGTATCTCTCTTGGATATATTAATCTTGGTATGGGTAATGATTTACAAGGCTTAAGTGATATGCATATTGTTGAACAGTTACTCTCAATGGCCATCTCTATAAGGGATATTCAAGTAGGTGATACTCTAGATAAAACCTCTGCGGGTGCGATAATTGCACTTGGATTCATTTACATGAAAACCAATAATTCATCGGTCGCTAATAAGTTGAGTGTTTCAGAATCAGAGCAGTTGTTTGATTATGTGCGCCCTGATCTTCTTTTGCTACGTGCTCTTTGTAAACAAATAATAATGTGGGACACAATTGGTTCATCTAGGGAATGGGTAGAACAAAACATTCCTATTGTTTTATTTAACAACTATCGTGTTGATAGAATTGAAGTTCTTAATAGTGATCAAATGGCTTATATTAATATTCTTGCAGGCTGTTGTATGGCAATGGCTTTGAAACATGCTTCAAGTGGTAACCAGGAAGCTAAAGCTACTCTACTTTATTATATTGATCAACTTATGCGAGTTTGTGAGTTACCAACATCTAATCATGATCAGTTTATAGCTAAGTTTGCGGTTGTTACCGCAAGAGATTGTCTAGCTCTCGGGCTATCTGTGGTTATGGCAGGAACAGGCGATTTGGATATATTGAGACGATTAAGAGGTCTTCATGGTCAAACACACAAGGATACATCATATGGTAGTTTTATGGCCGCCCATATGGCTATGGGAATATTATTTTTAGGTGATGGTCAATTTGCACTTTCTACCTCTAATATGGCTATTGCATCATTGATAGTTTCATTTTATCCTGTTTTCCCTGCATTAGTACAAGATAATCGATCACATTTACAAGCACTAAGACATTTCTGGGCCTTAGCTGCTGAGCCGCGATGTCTCGTAATTCGTGATGTTGATACACAGAAACCGTATCGTATACCGGTGATGATAACGACTAAATCAGGTGAAGTTATTAAGACTGAAGCTCCCTGTCTTATACCTGAGTTGAAAGATATATCGACCATATCAACCCATTCAGTTGACCATTTCCCAGTCACGCTTGATTTGGCTAATAATCACCAACATTTTGAGGCATTCAAAAAATATCAAACTGTGTTTGTATACAAGAGGGCAGTATACCAATCGCTTCAAAATTCTTTTGAAACTATGTTACAGGCTATTGACAATGTTGATAGTGCATTACCTGAAGTGACTAATGTTGGTGATTCGCGTGTACTTTTGAAAAATTCCTCGGTTATTCAGAAGCTTGGTAAATTGGAAATGATTTCAAAACTTGAACGACCCGAACAGGCGCTAATTTTACCAGTGGATATTGATTTCCCAATAAAGGACTCAGTGATTCCAACGGTTGTTGATCTTAAAGTAACCCTCGAAACTATGGCTAGCAATCCTAAAGATGAAGATGATCTGTGGAATATCAAATTATTATTTGCGTTCGCCGATAGGCTTCGCGAGGATGGTGTTTTAAAGTTCTTATCAAGGTCTGTAATTGATAGACTGAAAATTATTATCTGGAAAATGCGGATTAAGTATGAGGAGAGTAAATGATTCAGTAGTTTATTTTATAGAATTTTAGATTATTTTCAAGTAAGGTTTATTTAAATTTATTATAAAGTGTTTTCTTATATAATGACAAAGAAATTAAAACCTCGAAGGAAATAAAGAGAAAGAATCGAAGAAAAGGGTATTGATCTTAAACCTAAGCGGCTGAATGAAAACGGAAGAGTGAAGTGTAAATATAAGAGAAAGGGAGGGTGTTCGTAGAAGTTTCGTAAAAAGCATTAAAGATAAACTCTGTTGAAAAGAAGAAATAAATCATTCAAAACAGAAGATATGATGGAGGAACATAATTGCAAAAAGTAATTATTCTAAAAAAGTAATTTAACTTTTATTCACTCAAATTACCAAGGGATTGGCCAACACTAACTTTTTCACCTGCCTTGACCTCGAATTTAAACGACTTGGGTGCTTCAAAGACTAAAACGACAGTACTGCCTAAATTAAACCCACCCATTTGTTCACCTTTGGCTAAAGGGTAACCAGCTAAGACTTTGCTAGCATTTTGGTAAGTAGCTTCATAGCAGGTATTTTTCTTATGATGGCTATGGCCAGTGTTTGTTCTTAATTCCTTATCGAAGTGAAGTTTGATACTACCGACGTTAGTCGCGCCAACTGGGGTCATGCTAAAAAATCCGTATTTCCATTTACCTAAGAGGGCCACGCGTTCATTCAAAACAAATAAGCCACTGAGTTTGCGTTGAAAGTAAGGAGCTACACTGTATAATTCACCAACAAAATGACGACGAATGGTAGAAACCCAGTTAGCAGGAGAATGGAAACGATGGTAATCACCGGGAGCTAAGTAGATAACTGAATAGAATAAATCTTTGTCGTCGGTAGTTAAAGACGCAGCCGAGGAAACAAGATCATTAATAACCTGATTAACGGAAGATTCTGATGCGGCTTCTTCACAATTATCAACGTCAGCTGGCATATAGGAAGCATCACCCTCAGACTCCATGGTGGGATTAGGATTTTCATTTCCTATCAAATCATCCATGGTACAATTAATACCATTTAAAACCGCGAATTCTTTATGTTTTTGATGTTCAGGATCAGTGTGATCGGGATGAAAATCAATCTCTTTACTATTTTGCGAAGTGGGTTTGGGTACAATAGAGTTAGACCCCAAGAAAGTGGAAAGCGAATATGTTACACCCTTGACCTGTTCAATATGTTCACCCTTTAGAACACCCAATCTTAGAACGGTACCATCAGCGGGTGATACAAGCAGCGCGTCAGGGTCGATGGGTCTAACGCCTGATTTGAGTTCGCGATAAAAGAATTCGCCTAAATTAGCATAGGTTTTAAGGTCAGGTTCAGAAACTTCGGTTAAATTGACACCAAAGAGGTATGAGTAAGTCTTGTATGTAGGCGCTCTCATCCACACTGGCAGATTGATATCATTAACCCTACCCCATAGACGAGACATGGCCTTCAGGGGTAAAGTGGAATAAGCAGCGACTTTCCATGGACCGGCTGGTTTGACTTCCCTTTCTTCCTCCACATAACCACCCTGGCGTCTAATATTACGAGGATCTAGACCCTTGAAGATGGCAAAGAAAACTACGGTAAACGCTGGGATAGTCCAGATATTGAACCTTATACGACGACGATATCTGAAACGAGATTTCCTGGAGCTAGTACCTGTATTGGAGTTGGAGTTGGAATTAGCATTTGAAGTAGAGTTTGTACTAGCATTAGCAGTAGAATTGGCATTAGGTTTGTTGGCACGACGCTTTGAGCGAGGATTCAATTTAGACGACTTGGTACCCACACTATAGTAACGCTTAACGGACTTGACGGTGGCCCCATAGTTCATATAACCGGGACGGATTTGGCGTGCCGATCGAGCGGAAATTGTGGAGTTAGGGTACTTCATATTGACTAGTTTACTCTTGATGCTGGCAAACGGATTATAATAGTAAAACATCTGACGGTGCGGCCTCGGTATAGACGGGAATCGGTAGGACATTATTGAGTACCCGGAGTTGAGGTTAGCGCCTGATAGAAGGGGGTCCGTGCCGTCCACAGTTTTGTCGGATGATTCCGCCATGAAAAGACCAAAGTAACCAGCAAAAGCACCATGTACCGCCCGGCGGCCTTTCCGCAATGGGCCTAAATAAGATACCATAGCAGTGATATATAATAAGAAGCGGTTGGAGGGGATGAAAGGTTAGCGGACGTGTTCAGTCAACGAGTGTGGACAGAAAAGGAGTGAAAAGTTCAGCAGCGTTCAGAGGGAGGAGAAAAATACGTTTTGATTGTGGACCTCTCCTCAGGGCCTGCCTGCAGCCAGACTCCCAAGGCGCTGTAAACGTGAACGTGAATAACCCTGGGAGCAGAAAAGTAAACAAACATTCACGTGAGCGCCATTCCTGTTCGCGAAGGCATACAAACAGCACAAGAGAATAGAAGATGTTTATAGGTATTTCCGGCAGTATATGTTCAGGCAAGTCAGAGGTGGTGAAGTACCTCAAACTGCAGGGGTTCCAGCAGCTGAAGATCCGGGCCCCCGACGCTAACGTTAGCGCTGGACCTCAGGACGAGCTAGAGACAGAGACAGAGACAGAGACAGACGAAGATGAGGTTAAGCTGAGGATGTCAATGGACCTTAATCGCGAGAGCTGCTGTACCGAGAAGAGTGACCCCTTTAGTCGGAATATACACAGCTACGACCATATGGCCAGCACGCGGTACTTTGAGTCTATTGCCGATATGCTCGCTTTTGCGACTACTCACTGGAGATTACACTTTGTGACCACCAATGTCACCGATCTGGACACACTGGCTGCATTATCTAAGAGACCCTTCTTTTTGCATATTGCCGTGGATGCGCCGTTGTTGATCCGATGGAAGCGTTACACAGAGGTCAATGGCGATATCACGCTCGATGGCTTCTGCGCTCTTTCAGACACTCAGCTTTATTCAAGATCGCATGGTCTAGCGGCGGTAATGAAACAGGCTAAGGTCGGTATCATCAATCCGTCAGAAAACTTGGAGTTGCTCTATTTCCGACTTAATAATTTGAACCTCTTTGACCCGACTCGGTTAAGGCCCACGTGGGATGCCTACTTTATGCGTTTGGCTGATCTGGCCGCTCTCCGCAGTAACTGTATGAAGCGACAAGTTGGATGTGTACTCGTTCGTCAAATGCGGGTGATCTCAACTGGTTATAATGGTACACCTCGTGGCTTGATAAACTGTAACGAGGGCGGTTGTACGCGGTGTAACACCGGTGATGGTTCCGGTAACAGTCTCTCCACTTGTCTTTGTTTACATGCCGAGGAGAACGCTTTACTCGAAGCTGGTCGCGACCGTACTGGTAATAACAGTACTATTTATTGTAACACGTGCCCCTGCTTAACTTGTAGTATTAAAATTGTGCAATCGGGTATTTCCGAAGTAGTTTATTCACAGTCATATAGCATGGATGATGCTTCGGCTGAGGTTCTCAAGGCTGGCGGTGTCGTGCTTAGACAGTATATCCCCCCTAGTGAGGGTATGATTCTTTGATTGTAAAGGTTTATTTTAACCAAAAATATTTAGTATTTTATCCTTCCAGACTATATACAAGAAAATACAAACATCTATAAAAATACAATTAATATGAGTCAAAGACGTGTCTTTGCATCATTATGTTGAATGAAAATCCAATCAATACCAACCCTCTCTCTTGGCGGCCATCTTTTGCTTGACTCTAGATTTGGTTTGTTTAGAATTCATGAATTCTTCCAAAATAACAGTGTCTTCTTCGTTTTCAAACGGTAAAGATCTTCTATCAGCAACAAAAACACCCTTCTTGGGTTTTCTGGGCCCGCGCTCAGGTTGAGACTCTTCAGAAACCTCTTCTTTCTTGTCAGAATCAGTGGATTTCTTTCTTGACATTTCAGCAGCCTTCTTTTCCTTCCGCTTGACCTTCTTTTCTTTATCCAACTTTCTATCGTCCATCAAGTTATTATTAAGTTCCATAACCAATTTGGTCTTGGCGTCCAGGGCCCACAAATCACCCTGAGCAGCCTTTCTAGCGTCATGATATGTCTGCTTATCGAAAGACTTAGGGACAATCCACTTTTCAATATTACCCGATGGTGCGCAAACTTGCATAATAACATGTTTATCACGTTTCATAGGGTTTAGCATCACTCGAGGCCATGATTGTGCTCTCTCCTCTACTGTAAGTGAAGAGGCCGACGATTCATCACGTTTAACTGGGGCGCCATTCTCAGATCGCTGAACCATGAGATAACTGTAATTAGCAAACTCGAAATTTCTACCACCAGATCTACCTGAACCCCCTTCGACTAATCCTGACATGCCTATGCCCATATAGGGATCTTCCCAACTAGCAGCTAACTGTAAACCCTTTTTAAGTTCCATTGAGAACTTAGGTCTTTGTACCATTTGATTGAACATACACCACGATGCCTTACGCGATTTGGTTAATTTTAATGGATCACCAGTTTGCATTGGACACTTGCCATGATGTGAACATGGGGCAATTACCTTGAGGTAAACACCGCTTTGTTCGGGGTTGGTTTCACTCACAGTGGGCGGCACAGTCTCGGAAGACTCAGACTTTTGAATCGATTGATCGTCGGCAAGAGAATCAGACTCAATCTCATAACCTTGTGCAGCTAATTCCTTGATAAGCTCATCTTCAAAATTCAAATCATCGTCCTTAGCCATCTTATATGATGCATCAATCTTTCTACTAGTTGATTCCTTGTCACTCCAAAGCTTAGGAAGCTTTTCGGCACTTCCAGTATCTTCTGGTCTAATCATAATCTGTCTTGCTCTAGCAATACTTTCGAACCCATTTGGATCACCTCTTTCAACTAATAATAAAACACCGCCGGGTGATAATAATGATACTAATCTTGATACATTATAATCGATGGATATAGGAAATTTTTGAGTATTTTTAAATAACTGATGTGTAGCAATAATAAGATCGTATCTGACCTCTGCACCATAAAGAGGAATACGGTTTTTAAAACTGGTTCTTGTATAACTTTTCGCTGAATCAGTATTAGAAGAGTCGGTATGGTCTTCTTCAACCTCGGCTTCTGTCTTTTGTTTCATGGTGGTATCCTTTTGCTCCTTGATTTGTTTACTCAGAATAGTCCGAGCTTTCGTTCGCATAGTGTCGTGACCGAGAACAACCGCATGCTTCTTAGACGGGTTCCAGGCTTCATCTTGAGCGAAAAGTTCATTAAGGGCAATCATACCAGTGGCAGGTCCGAACCCTATATCTAAAACCTTGTCTGGTTGCCATGAGGGGCCTATACGAGATTTTGCTTCATTCAGTGTTGAATATAACGAAGCATAATTTTGTAAGAAAACAGCCATTAAATGGGTATCAGTATCGAGTTCACTGAATGTGGGACGATGGGCAGATGTTCTTAAGTTAACAAAATATCTGGCAGCGTGATCTCTTAAAGTCTGAATTTGGGTTCCCTTAACTAACTCGCCAATAGTAGATGATACATATTCAGGAACCTCGATAGAGTTCAAGTTAGATTTACCATGTAAAGTATCAGCATGATACCTCTTTTCACGACTTGTCAAAGAGTCTTCATCCTCCTTCTCTCCTGGAAGACTATCTTTATCTCTCCATTCGTTGAGCAAATGAGCTCGGTCAGACTCCAAGATACTTTCTAAACTAATAACATTGGCACTTCCATTATTACTAAGTTCATCAGATTCTGCCACGAGTTTAGCGAAAAGCTTGTCCTGGTTATCATAAGAATACTTCAAACTTGACTTAGGCTTAGGGTTTACTTCCAACCTCTCAGTGGATGAAGTTATATGAACTTTGTCGGTAGTAGAATCGGCTTTACGTGTAATTACCTGATCGGAACAAAATGCACCCCTCTTTTGACGAATAAATCGTTTACTAATAACCTGAATTGGAGTTACTGCGGACTTCCTAGTAGAAATACCATAATATCGAGCTAACTGTAACATTTTTCTCGTCTTCTTCCTCCTTAACGGTTTTTATTTGCTCCTTTTCTCAATACACACTGCCCAACTGTTATCTGCTCATCGATCTGATCCCAATTTTGATCCCAAATCTGCAACCAACTCCCAGCGGCGAATCAAGAAAATTTCGATTACGCCTAATTTCTAATTACCCGGCTTAATTGATAAACATTAATGCAATCCTAATCAACTATCAAATATTTTCACATTTTTACATTTTTTTTTAGAAGGTATTCACTAATTAAAAATCCTAAAAGCACTATGGGAGGAAAGATATTGTGTTTACATGGGTTCGTTCAGGTACGTTAGGAGGAATAAGGCCATTAAGGCTGCTATAAACTGTAAACTACTGTACTGGGAACATATTAACTTTTTTCTTATCCGCACAGACGGGGAACGTGTTCGCCCGCAAGTCATCTGCAGTCAGAAAGGCTTTAGCCAAGATTGGCTACGAGACTGTATACGTTACTGCGCCTGTTAAATTACATCCTGCGGATTTACCATTTGAAAAGGGTGATGGTGTGTCATCCCTTGGTGGATCCACGGAAGAGGATGATTATCGTTCATGGTGGCCTACCCGTGAAGCCACGCCCGGATATTATGATTTGACGCAAGCCTTCAATACCATCGCTGAATCTATTGAGACTGATGGTCCATTTGTTGGCATCTTGGGGTTCTCACAGGGTGCAGGTTTAGCCGGTCTGTTATGTAATCATATTCATAATTTGCATCCTAAACAGCCACCAGTATCATTCGCTATCTTTTACAGTGGGTTCAAAGTCTTGGTGGAGCAGCATCAGCATTACTACGGTGAAGGAATAATCATTCCTACTTTACATGTTTTGGGTACGTTAGATACAGTAGTTTCAGAGGAAAGATCATCAAAGCTGGTTAATGTATGTTACGAAGCTACCAGAACTATCTTTACCCATCCCGGTGGCCACTTTGTGCCTAATTCTAAGAACGCAGTTAACTTTATTGTTTCTTGGATCACTCAACTTGAACAAGATAAAGATGATAAATCCGTAGAAGCTAGTGATGATGACTGGGACGCTTTCGATAAGATCGGCAAGCTCTAAATATATAGATTACAGGCATAGATTTTATAAATATAGATAATTTTATTTTGAAAATAGACACTTTTTTATGAGCCACTGATTGCTATTAAATAGAGGTATATTACGCTATCGAACTTAATAAAGCTTTTTTCTCATTCTTTTTTCAATCTATAGCCACTATCATTTAATTCAAGCTTGTTTTCTTCAATCATTAAGGTTAAGAATTTTTGCAATTCATCCTGCGATCTCGAGTACGGATTATCCTGTGGCACTAACATCTTCAAGAATGATTGTATACGATCCACAGGCATTGAACCCAAATTGGTTAGCATACCAACGATATAAGACCAATAAATTCTCATTTCTTCTGAAGCGGCTTCTTCCGCCGATTGAATGGATGAGACTCCAAAATCCTCAACCAGGTTGGATTTTGTTTCAGTTATCTCAGCTCGCTCTAGTACAGTAAATGTGTCAGTCCTATCACTCAATTCTTTTACTACACCTTTGCTTACCCAAAACCGTACAGATCGTCTTACCAAGTTCGGGCCAGCATTCAAGTACGATGCGATTTCTGACATGGACAACGTCGGGTGATCTTGAAAAAGATTTATCACAGTGGCTTGTTCGGTAGAAACATTAAGCTCAAGCGTCCTGTCCTCTAATTCCAGCTCAACCTTGACTGAACCAATATTATGTAGCCATTTCAACTTTCTGCCTTGCTTCAATTTTTCAAATCCCGCAGAATACTCATTGATATAAGCAAGAATGTGATTGGGAACATTGAAAGGTTCTTCGTTGAATGCTGGCCAGAATAATCTAGATAGAATTTTAGCTTTAAATTTAGTATCAGAGCGGAAGGAGCGGAAATAATGCAGAACCTTTTCGGCATGCAAACTCATATTAATTCTTTTGCTATCAGAAACATCCCTAATCATAATATCCAAATTAAGTAGTTCTTTCTCCCCAAATCTCAGTTTCAAATGTTCCAACAAAATTACTGCTTCATTAACATCATAATCATTTATATCCAATAATCTATTGGCAAAGATTACCAGAAACTCTCTAACAAAGACTTCCTTATTATCATATAAGTTAACCAGACTATCAACCATATCATGCGCGCGACCTTTCTTGAAATCAAGTGGCGCATCAACTGGATCAGGGTTCCAATTAAGATCTTTCAAATCATCAACATCATCAGGGTTAATACCGCCAATGGTTGGTTTTCTTAACTCTTCATATAAGATTTTAATATCAGTCTTAGTCTCGCCAAGTAAACCAGATACAACTACCGAAACAGTATCTTCACGCTCTTTAAGATACCTTCTGATAGGTCTACTTATCTTATCCAGCAGAACGCCTCGTGGGTCTAATATCAGGAATGATCGAATAGCATTTAGATATGCTAATACTATATCTACCGTATTTGCACCTGGATGTAATAGTCTTTTAATACAAGCTTGCTGGAATTCATTAACTACTATTGTCCTCTCTCTTGGTGTTTTAAGGCACTGCTTGCAATCTTCCAGTGCAGGAATAGAATCGGGATAATCTACTACTATATCAAATAACTCGGTTACCCTCAAACTCCCTAAAATTTCCAAGCCAATGTTGAAAAGTTCATTTGCGTCCTGAAATGGTCTACCTAGTAATTGTTCCAATGATATCACCACATTTTCTTTCAACCAGGATTGATACTTGTGTATAACTGTTTCATCCCATTGACCTGAATACTCTCGCTTTATATACATTTTTATTTCCACGATAATAGTTTCAGCCAAAACTCTTTCCACTGTATCTCTTAGTCCGGCTGAGTAAAATCCATTACATATATCTATGGAAATTGTATTCTGGCCAACTATCGGAAAACATTTGAAGTAATCTCGCAATGACCGATAAAAGAAAGGATCTCTTAAAGAAAATTTGACCAAGGCATTGAAAGACATTTGAAAACTTTCAAGTAACTCTTCCGATATAGACAGATATGATAGTGGGTGAAAGTAATGCTCGTAGGCGCCTCTCAGAGTAATTGCAATTTGTTTGATATCTGTGGCATTATCTTCCTTATTCCCATGCAACTAATTTCAAAATTGTTAGCCTTTATCATAAACAGTTCTTAAATAACTTACTTTGACCTACCTCAGTAAAAAACAACATAGGCGCTGCATATATATTAAAATGTGATCTAACCTCATCTATACGATAACTTTATTAGTTCTGGTTCACCTACGAAGTGGCATAAGACGATTCACGATTACACAACTTACCGATATACCAAGACATCAAATCATCTTCTAAAAATCGTACATATTCAGAAGCCTTGGCAACATCTTCACTTGGATCTATTCATCAGAAGTATTGTTAGTATCATGCTAACTCTAAAACCATTAAAACTGGATGATCACTTACCATATAGTTTATCCTTAGGCGTCATCCATTGTCTCAAAACTCTTAACGACCAGGTAACATCAATGGGTATATTAGAATAACTTATATCCTTCTTAGAGAATACTGAATCAAATATATTTTGATTTAAACGACTCATTATTCTTGTATGTGTGATTGATTTCATAAAAACGGGCAATCGCGATAATGAAGAAATAAGTCACGTGATGGATAAGAGAACGCATAATCGTTCAATTTGAATGAAAATAATCCTTTAAGGCTCAGAATCTGTAGGTAATCTAGGTACTGTATGGAAAAAAGCCCTTAGCAAGTATCAGATAGAAAATTGAGAAAAAAAGCTCTTTCAGGTTAATTGTTTGTTTAGAAGGTTTTACGAAAGAACAGCTTGTAACTTAAATATATGCATTATATTTTACGAACTTTATAGTAGCTAAATCTAGCTTTTTTTTCATGTTTTACCCTAACATTACGTAGTAAAAGGCAAGTGGATGTCAGAAGCATTCCAGGTTTGCATCATTATACTTAGTACTATTGCAATATTCTTCATATTTTTTTGTCATTATGGTCATTATTATCGTTATCATTATCATAGTCGCTATTAATTTAGCAAATTCTAGGGCTCTAAAAGGTCACTAATACTCAAAAAATTGTTATCTCAATTATCATTTGTGTTGTATAGAGAAATTCGCATTTACTTATTCATTTCCGTTATTTCTATTTATGGTGAATTCATATCCTATCAGTATTAAAAGCATTATTACTTTCAGACGTTCAGATATAGTCTTGCGAAATCAATTGGCGCAACGGTATCTTCAGCTAATAAACCGTCATTTATAAATTCGTAAATATTATAATGGTCTTCAACTCGCGCTAAATCATCATTTGTGATAGTGGTTGTAGAATAGTTGACAAGTATCGATCCCGGTAATCCAAGCAAATTAGCCATACTCTCTTGAGGTAAATCGGTTATTTCCACTTCATTAAGAATTTTATCAATATCAACATCAAATGTTTGAGGACTGTTTGCAGCACCCATTTGTCGAACTTCGCTCCTTAAGTCGGATAAAAGTTTATTTAATCGCTCAATTTCACTATTAGCTTGATTAAGTTGAGAAAATAACAGCGATTCATGCTCTTTATTCACTTTCTGTACAGTTTCAATTTTTTCTTCCAACTGTTGTACCTTTATTGTTATCAGATCCGTGCTATTAGCTAGACTGGTCGATTTTTTCCTATTAGACGAAGCCGAGTTCTTTCGTATACTTCCTTGAGGTGATAAACTTCTTAAGCCGCTTTCATGTGCTGATACTTTATCCTCACCAGAATTTTCAGTCTGAGAAGACGCTGCGCTCGGTTTACGGCCTGGTCTAGGCCGAGGCGGTAGTACCCATTTCTTCGAAACGCTGATATGGTTGATGATAGGATGGGAGGATGTGGTTTCCAAGAGCTTCCCAGGGTTATTAAAATGTGTATAATTGGTAATCGGTTCTGGTATGGTTGATGTGAAGGATATGGGGGAGGAAGAACTTGCTGGTGAGTCTGTCGTTATCGGCCTAGGGGTAGTGGAAGTGCTTGAAGCCGGTGAAGTGATAATAGAAAGCGAATGTCCAATCGATGAGGTAGGCGAAAATGAGGTAGGCGAAGGGGAATTAAAGCCTAATGAGAAAGACTGAGAAGATATGGCTGAGGGTGCGGGGGATGATGAATTAGAATTTATACTCAACCTTCCAAGTGATCTTTCCGGACTCAAATTCGAGAGCGATAATGACAACCAGTTGGGGTTTGTGAAAGCTGAAGTGGGGCTATTCTCTACTGAGGCTTCAGTACAATCAAATCTGGTATCAACCTCAACCTGATTTGACATCAGAGGTTCGGTCGACATGGTGATGATATCTGACCATAAACAAGAATAGTATGAGATCTCGGCGTTTGCAGTCTCCGACGAGCTGTTGTGTCTACCGGCGGCATAACACAGGTATCGGGTGGTGCGGCGCCTCACGCCCGAGCGGGTCAGATCAGAGGTGATTTGAAAGGCAAGCGGATAGAATGAGAGATACTATAATTTTCTATTATTATTAATATTCAAGACTCAATTTTGGTTTTTGGCGACTTCTTTATGTTTGAGTTAGCGGAAACAAAGTTTGGCATGCATAATATGCTCATTCCTGTATATCTCCTACTTTTCAAAATTACATTACTTCCTCTGCTTTCAGCTTATTAAACAATATAGATCTGTATTATATCTAGGTGCTTTTCTGTTATAAGATAAACTTTTTGAACAAACCATTTCATACACATTATTACATATGATTGATTTCTAATATCTAAAAATTTCTAAATTCCTAATGCATCAAAGAGAATAACCGGTGAAAGAGGCTTTTCTAAAATATTGGTATCTTCATCAATTATCGCATTTTTTGTTTCCTCGATTATTTTGTATGAGGAATCAGAGTTATTCTGGGCCTTGGGCTTCCATCTGCGTGCGTTCTGACTTGTTCCAGTGCTATTTAATGGTTTATCAACCGAACTTGTATGTCTATTTGATTTCGAATCACTCGCTGTAGATGCCGTATTATTGTATCGGGACGTGTTATCCCTGATATCTTCGCCTACAGTCACATTCCGTATATCTTCCACAAAGCCCCAGAATTGCGATCCAAGTTCACCGGCAACCCGTTTGCCCATGTTAATGATCTCATCCGAGGGTAATAGAGACATACCTTGCTCGTTTTCCTCTGTTTTTTTCCTATCATTTTCAATATTTGTCTCTTCAGCACTTTCTTCGTTGATCGACTCACATACAGATCCCTCAATGGAAGTCGCTGAGGTAGATGATGCATTGGACAGAGAGGATCTGTGTCGAGCTGATGAATGAGATGCTGATGCATTCATGGTATTTGTTATACCAGAAGTTAGTGCCGATTTAATATCTTTAGCGTTAAGTTTAGATTGCAAAGTGTCTAAAACCGCCATTGGCGTCATAAAACCAAACTTATTAGATGACGAGTTAGATCCAGTAGGCCTGGATGTACGTGTCTTTTCGGGGCTTGTGGGGTATAAGGAGTACAATGATTCTCTAATTGGCGCCGATCTTGTTGTATTATCAGAGTTGTCGGGTAATGTAATTGCTTCTATTTCGGGCTCTGCACCAGCGTTCGCAGAAGGCATGATTTCAGAAACATACAAATTGCCTGAAGAATTACTAGAGCTACCAGTCGGCATAGCATGAGATGAAAGAATAGTAGAAACTTCTTCTTTATAAGAACTAAGTTCTCTCTCAGCTGCTACCAGCTCTTCTTGGAGGCGATGAATCTGTTCCTTAATTTCGAAAACTCGTCTTTCCTTGCTAGCAATTTCATTCAAGCATTCCATTATATTGTCATTCTGATTTAAACTTCTTGAGGACGAAGATAATGTCAGAGTAGCCCTTTCGGAATGCTGCCGTTGAATATCCGAATGTGATAATGCATCAAGGGCAGTAGCCGCGGAAGATGATGTAGGCAAAATTCGGGTACCTGAGGGTGACCTGAAGGGTTGAGATAAGGATCTTCTCGCTCTAGTAGCCACACCAGGTCCTAATGATGGATATGGGTTGTTCACATTATGATCCTTATTGTAACCTTGGGGTGATGAAATATTCGATTTGGCAGGAGAGTTAATTTGTTGACCTGTAGCGGGGTTAGAAATGCTCCCTCTGTTCTGATGGTTTGCAAATCCGATAGGTAATGCTGAAAAATTGGTGGATAAACGTTTTCTAACCATCGGTATTTGATTATTTACAGGTGTTGAATTTTCGGGCCGCACAATACGGCCTGATAACGGATGGGCACGTTCTGGCTTTAAGCTTCCATCTGATATAAGAGACCCCAGTGTATCAACTATTCGGTTTAAATTATTATCACTGTTATTTTCCGATGCTTCTAAATTGATATCCATCTTGATTTTCTATAAGGCTTAAGAATATCGACTGACATAAGTTGACGTGGGATATATAAGCGGCAGAACGAATGAATCTGATAAATATGTGATTACATAATATGATTGGTCGCGTTCTGTTTAATAATTAATTTAACTCTCAATGATTTTATGATATATTTATTAATTGTCGTATATAAATTATTCAAATAGGTATGCATAAATGTAAAATAACTTTCTTTTAAAGCCATGGTTAATAAGGACTCCTGGAATAATGTTATTTAATTATTTTTTCTTAATATTTATAAATAAAATTTCAAATAAAGTCCGATAAGACGTTTGCATTCAAAACATAGTTGATGGCGTGGAAGGACTAGTAGACTCGGAATTACCTTTGTCGGCCTGCTCACTATTAGAGTTAGATATCCTTATAGGGCCACGGTGTAAAACCTCAAACCCTCGTGGCGAAAGGTTATCGATATCAGAATCATCGTTTCTTTTCAACGAAGAGAATTTTATCTTCTGTGAAACCCATATCTGTGCGTTTGAGAAAAACCCTGAAGTCCCCACATCTTGTCCAGTCAAGTTGTTAGTGTTGTTAACTGAAGATGGTTTTTCCAAAGTCTTGGAATGATGAGTAGTATCTTGTTTCTCATATCCCTGAGTATCTTTCGAGTCTGAAAATGCTAAGCTTCGTTTTGAAATTGGTGTTGATGAATCACCTGTCATGTATTTTTCGGATAACTTTCGATTTTGGTTTATGTGGGGGTTATTCGAGTCATTTTCTATCACATCATCGTCGAATAATCCAGCAGGCCTATAATAAAGGTCAGCCTCTCGAATCGCATAATTTATATTCTTCCTGCCCAACGGATCTTTAAGCGCTTTTTCATCAATATTTTTCTTGGCAACGTTCTCCATTAAATAATAATCTTCACGTGCTGAACCATATTCATCATTAATCCTATTATGCTCGCCTTCTTGATTAACTGATTTATTTATGGGTGACGGTAGTACGTTATCGCCAACATTATTCGGGTCATAAGAAGAACGCCGACGAGGTTGTCTATAATATTCGCTATGCGCTCTATGTATATGTCTATTAGCATTGCTAATTGTTGATGCCATATCTGTTGGTGTACCAGGTGTCGTAGGAGTTAATGAGGCCGTATTTAACCCATTAGTGGATTTTGTGTCAATGGTAAGATCTGTTCTTATTTGATTTGGCGCATTTGTATTTAAACCAGGTTCATTAGGACCTCTGGCAGTAGATTCCCGTAAGTATGTCTCATTGAGTAATTTCGACTGGCTCATAGTTCCATTTTTCAGAAGTTGATCATATTTCCTTCTAGATGGTTTATTATAATCATAGACGTTGGACGGCTGGCTATCAAGATGACGACTGTTCATCAATGTTGATGTAATTTCAGCGAAATGGTAAACAGCTGGAACCAAAAAGTAACATATTATTGTGACTAGCTGTAAGGCTATTATTATATAGCCAATCCAAGATTTGATATTCAAGCTAACATGTAAAGGTTCGACGAAAGCAATCATTAACATGATACAAACGAATTTTATGATTGATAATAAAATTAAAAAAGCATTCACATTAGTTTGCGAATCGAATGGTCGTATTATAAACACAGTTATCGTATAAGCTATCTCGACGGTGGCTAAAATTGCGATTTGTGCCACCCCAGATACCTTCAGGGCTCCAATAGCCATTGATCTCAATATTATGAAAACAAAATCAAAAGCGAAAAAGCTAACACCCTCTTCGGAATAAAAATTATAAAGGGGACCAAATCTCAAAAGTAATTGCTCATTATCAAATAACTCACGTCGAGGCCGTGTACGCAAAATGACACTAGAAAGGTAAATTGCTGTTACAAGCCAGAAAAGAAGGAAAATACCCGCAAGTACTTCTGAGATAATCGGAGAATCGTAAACCCTGATTATATATAACTGGAAAAATGTGTAGGTCAAAAGAGGAAAAGCGAAATAGTTGAAGACCACTCTCACAGCGATTCCAATGAGGAATTTATATAACCTCTTGAGACTTATCGCATTGATATCGCTATGCCTATTAAAACATAATCCATAACAAACATATCCCAGTTGCCATAACAAGCTAACGATGGCGATTAAGACTAGTAACCAAATGATTACACCAGGCCAGATATCGTTAGGTTTATTTGCGCCACTAATCAGCCCCATTGATGCCAAGCCAGGGCCTTCATCATAATAGGCATAAATTTTATCCTTAACGGCCACAAAAGATTTGCCCTTATAACTAACAAAGTTGAAAGGAAATAGTAGGGTGGACCATGAGACGTTTGCTAAAAAGGGTTGGAAAAATCCAGGATAATCTAAATCGAGACATCCAAGAAAGAATATGAACTGTAGAAATAGCAAGTACTGAGAAAAACTAGGGGTTATTACCCTAATGTGATTAAGGTCCGAATTATATTTGATTGACCATTGATAGATATTCATAGCGCTTGGCCAAGGTCTGGCTGCAGAGGAATATAAATAAAGAGCTGATAATATGAAAAATATTGCAAAAGAAGCAAAAATGACAGCAAATTTTATTGAACTCTTCAGTGCTTCTGTGGTAGTTACTTTTACGCATCCTATTACTGTTGAATCTGCTTCATTTGATAAAATTACGAATATCGTTTCGAGAGTTGAAAGCTGCTCGGTAGTATTAATTGGTACAGTGAAATAGAAATTCGTAGGTCCTGGGGTTATCGGGCAATCACCATCAACGGTATGGCAAAACCTTGTATAATTATCAAATAATGTGTTCTGTATATCGTTTGTTTTCACCCGCAATGTGGTGTACCTATTTGTCTGGTTACTCAAGTCAACCAAGTCATCGCCAAAAACTGTGCCAAAAACGCTAAATTGTAGTAACTTAGTATCTCTGTCAAACGAGGCATCTACTTCATGAGCTAAAAATGTCGACTTTAAGTTATCTATATTATTGAGGCAATTACGGAACTCAGTTGGCGCGGCATTTATCGTGCTGGCCAAGTATATCAAACTAAGCACCAGCCAAGAAAGAGCGAGCTTCCGTTCGCTCATTATTAGATACTTTCAGGAAATTTTCTCAAGAAAAATCAGGGACCAACTATCAAGTTAGAATCCCCAGCGAATGTTCACTTGAAATTTTAATTTGCAGTAGACCTTAGGGGTAAGGAAAAAGGCTTATGAAGTGGTGGCAAACGAAAAAGGCGATCTTTTTGAGCGGTTCGGCATGCCCTCTCTGTAACCGGAAAGAAGAAAAATACAAACTGATAGAACTGGTATAATGATAATGATGCCAGTTTCTCTTTTAGATGAAGGGTTTCAAATTTAAGTTAAGTGTATTCTGAATTTCTCAAGTGTAGTCATGTGATGATTAAACGTTCAAGGGAGCCGCTCAAAGGGCGGCATTTGGATAGGTTTACATACTAAAGTTGGAAAACACTGGATATGATACATTGTACAATAAAATCTTAAATATTTGGTATTCACATATATTTGATTATTTATAGAGCACTATAGTTGATAAAAGCTTCAAAGAAGATCCCTATTGGGCGTGATTAGAATCTTAACATGGTTCTCCTTGTTCTTGATCAATTGCTGAAATCCACCATCGATGACATCATCCAGATGAACTCTGGCGGTAATCATCCTTTTGATCTTCTCACTGTCAAGTTTACCATCCTCTAAAGCCTTGATCACCTCTTTGAAATCTTCACCTGTATAGCACATCGAACCTCGATAAGTTCGTTCCTGAAAGGTTACATCCATGGGCTTGAAATCTACAAATTTGTTAGGCCAAATTGCAATATTAACAGCATTACCATGGTGCTTAACACCACGAACTGCTGCGTGAAGTGTGCATTCCAAACCAGAGCAATCGAAAGATGCATGAACCCCCTGATCTCCATTGACCTTATATACTTCTTTGACTAAATCATCGGTGTCTTTGTATTCATTTGGGTTCAAAAGAGTGTCCGCGCCAACTGATAAAGCTTGCTGACCTCTAATACTAGCAGGCTCAGAAACTATAATCTTTTCGGCGCCAAATGCACCAAGGCAAAGGATCGTAGCAATTCCAATGGGCCCAGCACCAAGAACAAGTGCTGACTGGCCTTTTTGAAATCCGGAAAGCTTGACAGCATGCCAAGCCACAGCCAATGGTTCTACAAGAGCACCCAACTCCATTGAGAATTTTTTAGGAAACTTATAAAGATGTCTTTCTGTGATAACTGCGTATTCAGCAAGTCCGCCATTGTTAGTTGATAGACCAACGAACCCCAAGTTACGACAAGTATTTGTAGACCCGTCCTTACAGGCCTCGCATAGCGGTTTGTAGATATCTTGACAAGTGTAAGTGCTCTCAACACATACGTTATCGCCTACTGCAATTTCAGTAACATCCGAGCCCACTTCGATTACTTCGGCACAGAATTCATGGCCCATTTCAAAAGGCCCTGCAAAGCCAGAAACGGTTTCGTTCTTATCATTAACTGGTTGACAGAAAATAGGCCCATCCAAGTACTCATGTAAATCTGACCCGCAGATACCACAGAAGCCCACCTTCAAAAGGCACTGGTCAGGTCTGGTGATTTTGGGGACAGGGATATCCTCAGCGACTTTGATATTCTTATTCCCGTGATATTGAAGCCCTTTCATTTTGAAACTACTGACTTAATCTTCTTTAATCAATAAAGTCGTGGTAATAACAGCCAAGCATTGATCAACAGAGCCACAATATAGGTATTTATACTTGACATCGATTTGAGGGGTTCGGCTAAATTGAACGAGTCAAGCATCCCATTAGCAGCTCGCACAAGGTTGGCAACATGTGATGTGATGGGTTTAAACGTTAATTATGATCGCTTTCAATTTCAAGGTGGGCAGTGTGAGGCTTAAACTTTAATTATTACCGCGGAAATTTGCGCCATTAAGCGTACATTATTTGTCTCCAAACGGCATTTCTAATTAGCCAGGATTTGTATGTACCATTTGCGGGTATTACAGAATAATTAGTTTCACATTGCCTTTGTGAAAATTAAGGTAATTTATTAATTTTTAAAAAGTTTTTTGTATGTAGTAATTCAATATCTTTTGTCTTCACAATTGAGTTTTGCAAGAAAAAAGATTAATCAATTTCCTGTAAGGAGTCTCTCAAACTATTTAAATTGTATGCAGTCTCAGTAGATACTTCAGTGGGGCTAGTTATTTTCTCGTGTTTCTGGAATGCTGGAATTTCAAAATCCATATTAAATGTTTGACCAGGAAGAATAGGAACAGCTGAAAAGAGAATGTTCTTTTGTTCTTCTATGCTGGTAGTATTAGCGTTAATTTCTTTGTATATCTCAAATTCAATTGGCGTGTTAGTGGGTCTAAACAATTTAGGGTGGAACTCAATGTTGTCTTCTTCCCGTTTACGAGCATCATCACGTTGTCTATTCTCGATTAATAATTTCTGTTCTGTTGCGACAGTATGATTCTTAGCTATCAACACCTCAGTAACTTTATGCCACAACTTTCGGGATTCGAATTCCTTTTGCTCGGTAATAGGTCGTACTTGGGGAGGTGAAGGAATAGATTTTGAGGCATCGAACAAAACAACCTTGTGTTTAGTTTTCATATTTTTGATCTCCATTATTTCATCCCAATGGCCAGTAATTTCATATAAAATTTCACCGGTAGAGATCCGCTTGATGGTACCTTCCAATGCATTATAGGTTCCAGAAATGAAACCTTTCGCCTTAAAATCTATATCACATATTAAATCGTTTCCAGCACAGATGATTGTAGCATGGTCACACAGTTCAAACTTTAATCTGCCAAATAAGATTCCACGAACGTACATATTTGGTTGCGTAATCTCATAAGTTTCCACTAACCCTTTAGAATCTTTGATATCAGTAAATTGTAAAGAAGCTATACCCTCTAGCATACTAGCCGCCGAATTACCTAAAAATCTTGATTTTGGAGCAATCAGACCGTCAATTCGAATATGGTTTTCTGGAGAAAGGTAAAAGTATGATGATTTTGGAGGGTGATGAGAAGTCTGTTCTGCAACATAATAAGCTTGAGTGTTGTTTGGTAAATCCCAATAACAAGTGAAATATTCACCGAGAATCGGGTTTAATGGCTTCTTTACTCCCTTAGGTGTAATGTGCCAGCCTGCAAGTGTCCATTTGACTACATCAACAAATCTATCTATCATATCATCATGCTGGCGAGCCTCAAGTAATATCTCAGGATGTTGTAATTGGTTGGTGATTCTTTCAAGCATTGATTTGGGTTCAAGAATAAATGTAGGCAATGCGATTTTCGTCAAATCGGAACCCGGTCTTAACTGAGAAATAATTCCCAGTATAATGCTTTGACCTTCGTCATCAACAATATCCACATCTTCGTTTTCACCTGGAGCAGGGGATTTGGCTAAATTAAAAAAAACGGAATTATTAGTATGAAAATATTGGTTGACAAATGATACTGTAGAACAGAGTTGACTGAGTTGCTCTAACCCATCTCTAAGCTGAAACCTTCACCTTAAGTGGCAAACCAAATATCTTCCGAAACTCAATTGATTTAGCTTGATAATCTTTTCTTTTGTATCTTCCTCCATATAATCATAGATATAGAGCAAGGGAAAAGGTGACTGATATTTCTTTGCATGCCCCAAAAACTTGTTCGTTCAGATATGTGAGTAGTCTAAGTGTAGAAAGCAACAAAAGCAATTGGAACTAAGAGGAACGAATATCTGACAATGAAATCATCAATTTATGTTTAAGACCTTAATCATAATTCTTAATTTCTATTCCGAATGTCATGAACCTTGAGTCCGTCAGAATATCGTAACATCTATAAATCGGCACTTTGAAGCTGAAGGCGGTTCTTAGCGATGAGGAACGGATATCGAAGGTGCCTGAAATATACATACATAGTAATCCAATAGAGCTAAGTAAATGGGTCATCAATATAGTGATAGAAAAACTGTTTTCATGGATGATGAAAAAGGGTATAGGTAAAAGTCGAGAGAGATCTTAAAATGGAGTATTGTAATCAGTCGAGTTGCTCCTCTTACATGCGGCGCGGCTACTCCGCATCTTTGGAAGGAAAAAACAATGCATATTTTAAAATCTACATAATAAAAAAAGATACATAACTTCTCCATTCTTCATCATTCGCTAAGACCGAAGTTTTATGTCGTCTACCAAGAAACGCCGACGTTCAATGATAAGCCTGGCTTAACGGAATCCGTAACCTTGGTAGCCAAGGGAATGGCATAGGAAAGGTTCAAGTCAGCAACCTCGTTTCTATAAACTAAGCCGAAACCAGCAGCGGCTGAGTGACTTTCTAACAATTCAGTGAGTACACCATCACCACTTTTTCTGGAAGGTTCGCCTGTGACCACATTACCGGCATTCCAGAAAAGGTTTAATCTCAAAGGACTCAAAACAGAGTGTTTGGGGCATACGTTAGGCAATTTAGCTAAAAATGAAAAGCCACCATTAATTGATGCATCACCGCCTAAGAAGTCTAATCCATCTCGATCCTTGGGTCCAATACCATTATATTGAAAGCCAGCAATATCTTTGTGACCACCAAGGTAGAATCTATCAGCTAAATGCGATCTGGAAGTACCATTAACGGAAGCAAGATAACCAAAATTAGCGTATGCATTGAAAATAAGAAATTTGTTGTCGTCAAAGGCCTTGGAAGCCTTTAAAGCGACCTTAGTTTTAGAAAAGCTTAAACTTTTGTTGGCTTCACCGTTAACATTTTGATTATCGGTAGATAATCTAGAAAAGAATTCTTGACCAAAAGAAAACTTGTAACCTTCAGAAGGATAATATTCATCGTCAGTAGTATTTACTGAGTACCTAACATAGCCACTAATCTTACCATCATCACCGGATGCAGCCTTAACAGGGTCGCTGGCACTAGCCTTAATATCGGTAACATTACGGTTAACAGCGGCAATACCAATATCCAACTTATCCTTACCATATTTCTCTAAGAGTTTGCTACCAGAGATAGAAATACCATTAGTTGCCAAGCAATGGGAAGCCCAGTAATTATGTGATTTATCGCTGAATAATTTCACATTCAAGGTATTTTCGAAAGAATTACCCATAGGGGCCGAAAATAATAATGAGGTAGCCTTAAGAAGTCGGGTGGTTCCTAAGGAACCCGATAATTTGAGGGATTCAGCCCCGCCAAATAAATTCTTATAAGTTAAAGAGCCATCTAGCAATCCCTCGTCATTTCTGGTAACTGCTGAAACATCGAACTTAGTACGGCAAGAATCTTTCAGGTTTAAGCTAGCAGCAATTTCTAAAGGGGTGGAGGCTAAAGATTTAGCTTCTAAATTTAATTTGTACTTAGATTCAGAAAAAATGCCAAATTTATTTAAATTTTGACTGGACAATTCAAGTTCTCTTAAAAGCGATTCGATGGTATGGTTTGAATCAAGGATAGGCTTGATATGTTGTTCGAGAAACGAATCTCTGGCAGCAGTAAGCCCGATCACTTCAACCCGACTGACTTTGACCGGTAAAGTAGAATTGTTTTGAAGCTATATAGATAGAAACAATCGGTATTAGTAATGACGAATTTTCAATTAGTTTCAAAGAGTACATACAACCGATTCAACAGTTTCCTGCTTCAATAAGTCCTTTGCGTCCTAGAAAAATTCAAAAAGTTAGCCTTCATACTTTCAAACAAAATGAAATAAAGATGATCAATAACATACATCAGGCTTTGAAAAAATGTCACCTATAATCAGCATGTTTGACTTATTACAGTAACTGAATTGGTGAGATATAGTCGAAACTCAATACAGTTAATTGCTACGTGGGTGAGTAAAAAATGGGAGGGGATTTCCCAACCTGCATGCGGGTGATCCCAATCACTGGAAAAAAAAAAAACAAGATCACGAATTTGTATGTATTCTAATAGCGGAAACAAGTTTAGACCAATATATAGGGGAGACAAATATATATATATATATTTACACCGCCTAAAAAGAGGGTAGCGTTGGTTTAAAATACCTCGATGTGGCTTTTTCTCTCGCTATTTCTCAGCCACCTTCTTCGTCTGCATGTAAATTGTGGTATATTTCCAGTCTTATCAAAGCCTTCGACTGCGTTCACATCATTTACTGGGCTGGAGTCGTACACCCATTTTTCATCTTCATCAATTCTTAAATGGTCTTTCCATGTTCCGTATTCAATATCAACCCATTTCCGGGGATTTAAATCTAACTTCCACTTTGTATTAGTCACAAATATCCATTCATGTGGGGGATGTACTTCAGATATTGATTCCACTCCAGTAGGGAATTCTATGGAGGTTATCGGGGTCGATGTAGATAACGGTGAAGAAGATGCAGGTAAGGATATTTGAACCGACCCTGAAGGTAGTGGTGATTGTGTGAAACTATTGCTTGTGGATCTTACATGCTGAGTATGAATATGAGACTCCGTGGAGTTAAAGTTTGAGATTTCATCGTTCTTTATCCCCGAGCCTTTTCTTTCATGATGTTGCCTTTGTGTTCGTTCTAACTTCAAGGCTGTCGACTGTAACCATGATGGAATGAACGCATTCGGCGTATAAATATGCGGTGATTTCCATAGATTTGTCTCTGTATCGAACAATTGTAATTCAAATATCTGAACACATCTTTGTTCACGTACGTCTTGGAAAATCTCACTAAATTCCTTCTTTGATAAATCATTCAAGAATTTATGAAGTTGTTGTGGCTTAACGGCCGCTTTCACTTTTCTCGCTTTTGCCTTTGCTGCCGCAACATCTAATTTCACATTTTTTTTCGAACTAATATTAATGTTTATACTATCTTCATCCAGACCAATTTTGTTGGCAAAACTTTTCTGGCTCTCCTTGATATTAGGGTGGTTGATGAATATCAACATCCACCCTCCAAATATAAGCAAAAGCTTCCATGGTATTAGTCTCATTATCGTGGGGCCAATCCAAATATAACATATGTAAATTATAATCAATAATAGATAGATAAGACTAGACTCTGATTCATCACCTTTAAAATATGCAAATGATTCTAAAATGTGGTTTAGAGTATCATAAAGTATGGTGTACTCAGGCATGAGATTTTGGATATCGACCAAATTCATATAAAATTCTCTGGACAGCTCCGGAACCGGTTCTGGAATAATGGGATTAGCCAACGGTGGCCCTTTTGCAAGGAAATTACTTTCAAAGCGTCCGGGATTGGGAAAGTGTCTAGAAGCGTATGCTGGGGTCATTATCTTGAATAGTAGAAATCCCAGAGGTAATAGAGGTAACAAATAGATGTTCAAGATGAGCAATGTATAGATTAACATTACGGATAGCGTAAAGCTTGGCTTTTCCCAGTATATCAAAGACTTGATTCCGTAAATGGTATCAAAGATCACACCTATTCTGGCGTTGAAATTGCGAAAATTACGAGTCAATGTTGGGACGGATAGCTGTTGGCTATACTTCTGATATGCTATCCGCTTTTGTCCATCGATAGTGGCGGTAGGTAGCGCTGAAGAGATAAGTTTTTCTAATAGCTTATCACCAAATGATGAATAGTATGAAGACCCTGAATCATTGGTTTCAATAGTTTTATCACTACTACTCGTCGAATCTCCATCCACGTTAATTGCGTTTAACAGTGAAGTTTTCTTCAACTGAGATAGAGCCGGTGAAATTTTATTTTGATCGTCATTATCTGGCTGTTCCTTTTCTTCTATGGAATTGTTACCATAAACTGTTACATGCCCGAACTCGTCGATAGAGCTTTCAAGATCAAAATCTTCATGCCTTCCGGCCCCCGTATTTGATGATGATCCAGCCTCCAACTGTCCGCGAAGATTCGCGCTTAACGATTCCCAAAGATGAGGCATCTTTTACTTAAAAGAGGCCTTGAAGATTTAATCAGGGCTTATTTGTTCACGAGCTGAACCTTTTCAAACCTGAAATGATGATAGCTTTCATGCTGATGTTGATGATGATAAGCACGGTTGGTCTTAGTCATTCGTTAGTCAGGATTTTGATCTTCGTATCTGTGCCTGAAACGGCGTGCAGTGTTGATGAACCGTCCTCGATAAACAAACGAGCCCATCGTTCTCTTTGATTCAATTCAGCGAACAGTACTCCACCTTTGAATTTCGTTTCTAACATATTCACAGTAAGCAAATCATCCGCAAGAAGGACTCACTTCTTTTTCACAAAACACAATCATGACAACAGGTACGTACGTCGCATTTGCAATTAATTTTTTATATTTGTACATTTTGTTAACAGATTCTGTTATAATCTAGTGGAGCTACCTAGCCCTCCTGGAGATCTAATATCAGCTGTTAAATTCTCGCCTTTAACCCATACTACGCCACGCTTATTGGTTTCATCATGGGACTCGCAATTACGATTGTACAATCCTCACAATTATCAAGATAGTTCCAAGTGTTTAGAAGAAGTTATATCATTTGATGCACCTCTTTTGGATTGTTGTTGGAGTAATGATGCGTCAGGCGTGGTGTTCACTGGAGGTTTAGAGGGCAGAGTACATTCAGTTGATTTAATTACAGGCCAGACGAAACAGGTCGGTGATGATCATGATAATGCAATTCAGAATGTGCTCTTTCATCGCGAAAGTGGCTATGTCGTATCAGGTTCATGGGATTCATCTCTTCAGATAATAGATCCTCGAGGTTATAGTGGGACTTCTTCAGGTCAAAAAATTCGTTTACCAGGTAAAGTGTTCAGTATGGATATAGCGAAGAATCACATAGTGGTAGGTATGTCTAATCGTCAAATAAGCGTTTATGATGTCAGGCAGTTGAGTCGCTCATTGCAAGATCGAGAAAGTTCACTAAAATATATGACCAGGGCCATCAGTTGTATGCCAAATGGACTGGGTTATGCTTCGTCTTCAATCGAGGGTCGTATCGCCGTTGAATATTTTGATCAGTCATCACAAGCTCAGTCAGAGAGGTATGCATTTCGTTGTCATAGAACCACGGATCACATTACTAATGTGGATACAGTTCAACCTGTGAACGCGTTAGTTTTCCATCCTAAATATAATACTTTCTTTTCCGGAGGGTCAGACTCAGTTGTCTGCTCTTGGGACTATGTGGCTCGTAAGCGATTGAAGCAATATCCTAAGTTCGCGAATAGTGTTACTTCTTTAGATATGGACCCGAACGGATCGATGCTGGCTATTGGGGTTTCCAATGATGCCTACAAGGAAGATCCGATTAATTTGGGCCCAAAGCCGGCTCAGAGTAAAGTATATGTTCGAGCTTTGGCAGAAGATGAAGGTAAAAATAAGTCTTGATATTCTTCATCTAATAATTGGTCTCTGTAGTTCTATATAGTGTAACTTCATTCGTGCATCATTAACAGAAGAAAGAATGTATAATTCTGTATCATTCAAACTTCGATTCATAAGATATTCAGGTTCGTATTGAAATAAAATATAGAGTAAACTAAGATATATTATGATTCTTTTTTCTTTTATCTTAAAGTATTTTCTTTTTCAGTCGAAAACATAGAAAACATTCAAATCAAAGGGGAATTTAGAAAAAAGAGAATTTTTAAGTAAAAAACGGTAAATAACACAAAAATATGAAAACCATATTTCAAATTTCTATTAAGAAGGAATATTCATTACATCAGACAAAAGAACGTTTTTTTTTGTTGTGTGAACGTCATTCATTTTCGATGCCAAAAGTGCGCCACTGCTTATAAATCAGGGCTCATAGGCTGAAACGAGATATGATCGTTGATGGGTTTTGTTAAGGCTTGACAGCTTTAACCGTACAAACTAAAGTTAAATTTCCTATGTGGTTACTATCATCACCTGGGCCTACCTTAGGAGGTATGTTTTGAGCTTTCTACCGGTCGCTATTTAATGCTATAAATATATAAAAATACTAACTATAAATCTTTTCAGGAGTTTGCCATTGGTTAGAACCTGGCCACGAGTACTCAGTCGGTAGGTCAACTGATAATCAATGTAAGTAGAGATCCTTGTTCGGCTTAGATATTCTAATTGTTTATTGACCATCTCTTTTTAAATAGTGTGTGACTTTTATTTAGAACAGAGGACGATATCCCGACAGCATTTAAAGATTAAGGTTATCCTGGTCAGTACCAATAATCAAAACTTAAAACTCCCTACATCAAAAGTAATATTCGAAGATTTGAATTCAAAGCATTGTACATATATAAATGGTTTAACGGTTAAGGGGGTTTTCGAATTGCCTATCGATGAGTGCCAAGAATTTATCATAACATTGGGGAAGAAAAAAGATGATATTTCAACATTAAAATTAACGTGGAAACCTCTAGTTTTTACATACTCCGAAAGCCCTGGGTTATCACAGAGGTTGATTGAACTTACTCAGGATACAGAAATTATTATTACTCAATCCTTAGTGGACAGTGATTATTACTTAAAAGGCGATCACAATTCTACTAAACTGATAAGCGCATTGGCATTGGGCATACCTGTGTTGAACATCAAATTCTTGGAAACCTTAATTGGAGTCATTAGAAGTAATGAAAAGTTACTACAGACTAACTTCTATGGTAATTTTCCCGATTATAAGTCATTTCTTATTGAAAAGGAATATGATACGAATATCTTAAGGAAGAACTTATTTAAGAATATTGCATTTATCTTTTGTGAAAGGCACAAGTTTGATACGGTGAAAGGTTGTATTAATGACGCTAATGGTAAAAGTTTTTGTTTTGATTTGAATAAGGATATATCGAGAGAAGCGCGCGAAGATGAAAAAATAGCTGCTGAAGAATTATGTCAATATTATTTAAAGGTTGATAAACCCAAAACTTACGAAAGGGTTATCCTAATTAAATATTCTTATAATGTTTCACAGTCGATTTCGGAAATAAATAACTTATCGATAATGATGAATGCTAGTAAAAAGCTTGGGATAAAGATAACTGACGCTCTTACAATTTTTGGATCCGTTCGGAATGTCGATCGAAGTGCGCTTATTGATAATCTTATATCTTCCTCTGAAAGTGCAGAATCACAGCCGAGAGCTGTATCGGAGACCAGTTCTGTATTGATGAGGACTATAAGTAGGGATACTATCCCGCCGTTTGAATTATTACTAGGTAGTGATTCTTATACGGAGGCTCCAATCAATATGGAGGCGGTGACCTCACCACCTAATTATCCAGATCCTATTAATAGTAATAATGAGCGGATAAGAAGTGGTATTGGAGCTAGACGTCGTGCTAGAGCTGACACGACAAAAAGTATGGGGGTTATGGATTTCTTCGGTAAAAAGGAGACTAGTAATCAACATGATGTCGATGAAATGATTACTGGAACCACAACAGAAGTATTTCATAATAGTGATAGTCCTTCCGCGCAACTCTTTGTGTCGTCATTCCCGTCACCTCCACCATTTGGTTCGACCCAAATTGAGGATAGGGTCATTGGTGACGCGGGTGGTAGAGTCAATAAACCTCGGCGATCACGAGTAATGAAGGTAGTTAATAATCCGTTGATTACTGGTGTTGAAGTCCCCGTTGAAGAATATGATTATAAGTTAGCGGAAAGTGAGTATAAACGGCGAAAGCTTGAAACTATGGATATAATTATTAAAGCGGAGCTTAAGGATGAATCGATTAATAATAATGATAAAATGGTTAAAAATGAACCCATTGATGATTGGGTGAATGGGACAGGTGAGAGCTTTATCAAGAATGAGCCTATAGGTGGGGGAAACGTTAGTGTTGAAGATGTTAATAATGATGATATGGAATTGGATATTAGGCCCCGAAATCCAATTTTACCAGAACCAAAATCCGAAATTGATGGTACGATTCGAGACAAGATCAGAGTATTGAAACAAAAGCAGTCAGAGCAATTATCAGAGAGGCTCGGAACTTTTGATGATAAAGATGTCAATGAAAATGGATCTAATAATATTATGGACGATTTAAACCTTGAAGAAGAATTTGACGTTGGTGATAAAATATCCGAAAAGCTAAGTTCATTCCGAATAAATGAGTCGTCATTGTCGCCCCAGGCCGATCCAGTATTAAGAGTATTTGGAATCGATGGTAATAATGGATGGAACGTTAAATGGAATGGACGTAAAAATTTTAAATCTTTCAAGAAGGTACGTGGTAATAATCATAGTTCAATGCTAGGCAATCATCCACTCGGAGGTAATTCATTCGGTGTAAGAATTGATTTTGATATTGAGGATGGTATTATTGAGGATGCTGGTAATAAGACGAAAAATCTAAGTACGGCAAAATTAATTCCTCTTGCTGCTGGACATGCTTCAAGTATGCGAGCTAATAAAGTTCGGGTTATTGAATCCCTGCAAGATGATCGAATAGACGGTGGAGAGGATTTTGTGACCAGTGATCATGAGGATTTACTGTTTATTGTATCAGATGATAATAGCGATTACAATGATAATGATAATAGTACTCTTGCCGATAAGACTGTTGAATCTATGGTTCAGTCTAAGGCCAGTGATCACGGCGGCAAGAAGCAACAAAAGATAATCAGATCTTTGAAACGCAAGTCTGGGAGTCAGATCCAGGTGTCGACATCGGTCGATATATCGCGTTCTAATGAGAGCGTTAACAACGAAAGTCGTAACGATGATCGACGTAAATTTAATTTTGGGTTTGGTGTGTAGTAAAATATAATGTAAAGATAGTATATAAGAGAAAATAATGCTTATTCATTAATATGCCACAAAAGTAGTATGAATATAAAGAAATGGCTAAAGTTATATACAAAACCACGAGGGTAAGAAGAGAAAAAAGACGGAAAAAAAGATAAAAATATATGGAAATGAATTCTCTTACACTTGCGGATATCACTCTCATAACTCTCGCTCGAATATTGTCGAAGGCGAGATTGTAGGGGGCGAACTTGGTTGTAAGAGCGGTAAGCTAGGTCTTAGGGGCAGGTCGTATAGAGTTTTATACATCACAAACACAATTTGCGCAACCACCATTACCACAACTTTGAGCCCCAGGAATTACTGAAACAGGAGCATCATCTGCCTCCTTTTCCAATTTTTGACGTTTAATTTCCAATACTTGGAATTTTGCATACCCTATCAGAATTGTTGTGACTGCTGCCGTTATAACCAGTAATATCATATTAACGTAGATTGGATTCATATTATAATTTTCGTGAGTTATCTTATCCAAGTAACTTTGACTGAGGTTCGTTAAACCTGAGATAAATGTTATAAAACCGTATACTCTACCGAAAGTCTTAAACCCGAAGATTTGAGCACAGAATAGTGATATAGCGGTATAAAAGAGAGGACGATAAATTACTAGTAGAGTGACATTCAAATATGCTGCCCAAGTGAATGGCAATAGGCCGAGTAATCCAATGATAATTGTTGATGAGGTAAGCACCAATAACACAGTCATTGTGGAAAAGGCATCAAGGAAAAATCCAATAAATGGTACACTAACGATTCCACCGAGAGGCAATGCAATATCAAAGTATTGGTTAATCTTAACTGCTTCATCGTATGAACCAAGTAAATAAGTATACTGAGATAATATTGTCGCTAAGAAATAATTAATACGAAGCATTTGAACCGCTGAGAATAAGGAGATTAAAATAAACCATGGCGATTTAATTTGATCCATGAATGCATCTTCATGCAATGCGCCATATACGTTTATAGGCGGCGAGGGGGTATCAACACTCTCTGGTGTTAAAGTTTCCGGTAGGTGCATAATGGATGATTGTTTACGGGAGATTGTCTTAGTTACAACACCATTTAAATCATTAGTGTAATCAATTTCAAGTGGTTCGTCAAGTAATGGCGTGTATTCTGATGTTTCGGTAGATTGGGTGATTGATTGAGAACTGCTGGTGGTGGTGGATTCTTCATTATTCTGTATATTTTGATAAGATTCACGAGGCATGATAAAAATTTGAGCTAAAGCGATAAAGACAGGAACAATTAGGAAACAACGGAAAAACACATGTAAATTGAATGCACCATGACTGACATTATAACTAATTCTGTAAATGAGAAACACCGCCGCTGATGAATCGAATGCCCCCGTTAATAATGCTAAAATTATCCCAGTATGTGCCGGGAAAGCATTCGATAATTGAAATGATGAAATAAACGCAAATGGTCCACCTAAAGCTAATAGTATATACCCAAATATGTATCCATCAAACCATGTAATATGGCAAGCATCCGCCAAAACAAGGACCGATGTAGCCAAAAGACCAGACCCAATGATTCCACAAACTTGAGGTCCATATCGATCTAAAACAAGACCAACTAATAATGCGCCAACATTAGTGACAGTGGCAGCTACTGTGAAGATGAAATTCAATTTTAATTCTTGCTTTGAACATATAGGAGTATCGTTGTCTAATTCCTCTTGCGTACATTCAGATCGATAAATTCCTTCAGATACTAAAACTGGTTTTAAAGCTGCGAATCCGAATATAATACCAGCGGAGAAAAGGCACCAAATAACGGCACAGATTATTTGTGAAAGACGTTTCGTCTTGCTCACTTCATTCGGTTGTAGCATTGAAGTTAAGATGAAGACAGTGAAACGGGTTAATATTCAGGCCGAACAGAATCACAGATGGAGATGATTATTTATTACCGAATATGATGAGAGTGGAAGAAGAATGAAAGAAATGGTATATATTCAAGCGTTAAAGGGTTAAACTGTTGTGCCACATTGATAAGCGGGTGGGCGTTACCCTAACCTGTTGAAATTTACGGAGAATTAATAAGGACGTCCAAGACAATATTGTATAATAAATAATTTAAATTAAAAATACTATGATCGTTTTATACATAAACAAAGGTGAAAATAAAGATAAACTGTGGCTGAGCGAGTAGGTTGCAGGGAGTAGGTAGAGTCAAGCTAAGTTATAGAGCACTCGGTACTCACTCACGCTATATTCGAATTCGCTCGTTCGTTGGTTCGTTGGTTGTTTATCTAGTACGAATAACACCGGCAGCGATAAGAAGGTTAATCTTCTTAGCAACTTGAGGGTTCTTCATATGATCTTGCAAAGAAGCAGGATTTTCTCTAGCTTGAGACAAGATGCTATTCATAACGGGATCCGATAAGATTGAAACAATTTCAGGATCTCTACTGGCTCTTTCGAGGGTTTGTTCAGGAGTTTCACCATCACTTGATTGGAATCTTGATGACATTGCCTTGTATTGTAATTGCTCAATTTCTGATGAATGTTTGCGTTCAGTATCTAATTCATAAGCATCGGCCAAAGTATCAATACATTTTGAGTATTCACGCATGGCAAAGTAGGCGTTAGCCATACGAATATAAGCACGAATAAATTTAGGATCCTTAGCGATGGCTGATTGACAATCCTTGACTGCTTCAGGGAAAGACATTAATTTAGACAAAGCAGCGGCACGGTTTGAGTAACCACGAGCGTCTTCGGGGGCACGCTTAATCATTTCACTATAAGCCTTAACGGCACCGGGCCAATCCGATTCCTTAAATTTAGCGTTACCTTCTTCACGAGCTTCTTCGGCTCTGATGGGGTCAACGTAACTTTGGGCCTCTTGAACTTTTAATTCCTTTTCAGTGGCTCTTAATTTATTAAGGGTATCAGGGGTACGATGTTCAGTAAGAGATTTGTTGAAGAATTCAATTGCCTTGGGTAAATCATTAATCTTTAAGTAAGCGTTACCAATTCTAAGGAATGATTTAGCAAGAATCTTGTAATCAGCGAAAACTTCACGACCCTGGGAAACGGCTTCTAAACAAGTATTAATACAAGTTTGATAATCGGTCTTTTCATATTCAGCGGCGGCACGATTATTCAAGTAGGTAATATCGTTATGAGTAGCGTAGGCTTGGTTGTAGAGATCAATGGCATCATCGAATTTACGAGATTTGTAAGCGGCGTTACCTTGTTGCTTCAATTCATCAGCACGCGCCTTGGCGAGCTGTTGCTCATTGGGTTCTTCGGCAATAGGTTCTTGGACAATAGGTTCTTGGGCAATGGGTTCTTCGCGGGCAACGGGCTCGGCTTGCTGTTGGGGGACGGGGTTACCTTGAGAATCCATCATATTATCAATACCCAAGACAACGGCAAAGGCTAATCTTAATTGTTCATCAGATTGAATGGCGGTAATACCCTTCATGGGGTCAGCTTGAATTTGCTTGAATTTCTCAATAAACGCCGGATCAGAGGCGAATGAACGGGTCTTGGGGTGCGAGGCTAATTTAGCGAGAGCCTGAGGATCGTTAAATAAATCATTCATACCCATATCGGGGGAAGTCGAATCGGCGTCGGCTTCGGCTTGAATAGCACGATTAACGGCTTCCATACCTTGCTTGGCTTGAACGTTGTTGGGGTCTAACTTGAGGCCCTGGTCATAGGCATCGTAAGCGCCCACGAGATCACCGGCCCCGAATAAAGCGGCGCCCTTACGGCCATAACCCTTGGCCCAGCTGGGGTTGATGTCAATGCATTGATTAGCGTCTTCGAGCGCCTGATCGTATTGTCTCAACGAAGCATAACTGGCCGATCTATTAGAGTATAACACATGATTGGGGGTGGTTGAGGCTGCGATAGCTTGAGTAAAGAAATCAATGGCTTGAGAGAAATCCTTGGCCGAGAACGCGGCGTTACCTTGGGCTTTTAACTCGTCAGAGGACATGGCGGGTGTGGTGGTGGGTATGGTGATGTATGTGGTTGTGGACGGTTGTATGTTGAGGTTGAGATTCAAATGGGGGTCATAAAAACACTGGGACAAAGCCAGAGTGCCATAATATATTATTTCTTTGGACGATTCTAGAATGTGTATGAGGCACGTGACTGCGCAGGAAGATCATTCGAGCATTTGAGCATTTGAGCATTCGAGCGAAGCGAGAATGAAGCGTGGATAGATATAGATATATATATATATATCTATGTATACAAGTACATGAACCATAAATACAAGTGTTACCAGCATATACCCAGATACCAGGCCTCGGTCGGAGTCAGCCGGTCGAGGTCTGGACTACTTTTGTAGGATATCAGCGGGTATTGCCATATATGTTCTATGTTATGTCTATATATGCTATAAATGCTACATCTACACATATTCACATCAATATACTCAGTGCTCCACGTGACTGGAGTTGATCCTCGCTGACCGCTGAATTGCGCTGGAGAAACGGCAATTAGCAGTCAATCGGCAATACAGTGTCTATACTGCGACGGTCACGGTCACGGTCACGGTCACGGTATATTTACCGTGTATATTTATATATATATACCATCCCTATTTACCATCCCAATATAGTCCAAATATCCATCACCTCCAGGTGCGTGGCACAGACTCACTGCATATACAGATTTTTTTCTCGCTGGGACTTGAACGTTAACTTAGTTTTAGTGCGGCCGTTCCGGAGTGTTTATGCCATCCCGGTCTTGACTGATCTACTTCCCATCTCCGTTTTCAACATCTCCGAATTCTCGCGGGTTCAGCTTTGTTTACGCCGTTGTGTGTGTGTTTCGGTCTTCTCAGGTGTTCTTAAGTGTTTACCTGTTTATCCGTTTACCAGTTTACGCCCTTCCTTCTCAGTACACAAGTAGTACTAATACTAGCTCTAGCTGTATACTGATCGCTGGTCTTTGCTCGTCCTGACTCTGACACATCAGCGCTAAAGAGCTTTAATCTCACCGCTCGATCTTCATCCCTTGCATTTCCTCTAGCATCTTCACCCCTCATTGCATATACCCATTTGTTTGATCAATCCCAAAGTCATTCAAAACTTCAAGCATTCAAAACGTTCACACCTGTAAAGTGAAACCAAAACTGAAAAATAAAAATTAAAAATTAAGATAAAAGTTAAAAGCTAAAGATTTAAAATCAACCCTCAAATTTGACGAAAATATATATTGACTTTTTTATTTACTTTTCGTATCGTCTATCGTCCTGATCTTATTATTTATACATCTATAATTACATCTTCTTCATAATGGCTACATCTTCTATGCCCTCATCCCTGGCTCCGGCCTCGACCCCTACCCCGGTCTCGTCTTCGCCTTCGTGCATGCCTCAGACTGGTCCTGTCGTTAAACGGTCAGGTAGTATCAGCCCTGATTTAAGTGTGGATCAAACTGTTCCCAACCGTAACAATCATAGAAATAATAATAACAACAACAATAACAATCACACATACAATGGTCATTACAATACATCCAATAATCAAATTCAAGTTCATGGTATCACTTCCCCCATATCCCTTTCAACACCCTCAGCCGAGGATAAATCATCAACTCAACAATTAATGAAAGAATTAGAAATGCAGGGATCATTTGCATCAGTGGAAGATGAAAAGATGCGCACTGAAGTATTAGAAATTATTCAACAATTGGCTAATGACCTCGTCTACGAAATAAGTCTTATGAAGGGTTTACCAAAACCGATTGCTAAAATTTGTAAAAGCAAAGTTTACACCTTTGGTTCTTACAAGATGGGGGTTTATAGTCATGACTCTGATATTGATACTTTAATAGTATTACCCAAGCATGTAGCCCGTAATGATTTTTTCACTCATTTTGAAATTTTATTACGACAGCGATCTGAATTACAAGAAATTTTCCCAATACCTGACGCGTATGTACCCGTTATGAAGATAAAATTTTCCGGTATCTCCTTAGATATTATCTGCAGTAGTATAAGCATGGCAACTATAAGTCAAAATTTACAATTGAATGATAAATCATTATTGAAAAATCTTGATGAAAGGAATTTAAGATCTCTTAATGGTGCACGTGTCACTGATGAAATTATTAACTTGGTTCCTAACAAATCAACTTTTAAAATTGCCCTTAGGGCAATTAAACTTTGGGCTCAACGTAAATCAATTTATGGTAATATCATGGGATTTCCGGGTGGTGTTGCGTGGGCAATGATGGTGGCTCGTGTCGCTCAATTATACCCAAATGCATCATCATCTATCTTGGTTGAAAGGTTTTTCACAACTTTTGTTAATTGGAATTGGCCCAAACCAGTATTATTAAAATTAATTGAAGATGGTCCACTTAATGTAAGAGTATGGAATCCAAAATCTTACGGTAGTGATAGAGCTCATTTAATGCCAGTGATTACCCCGGCTTACCCATCAATGTGTTCAACGCATAATATTACAAGATCAAATCAAAAAATTATTATGAGTGAATTCTTAAGGGCATCATTATTATTAAAGGACATGAAAGTTAATGAAGATACAACAACAAAGGATTGGTCAAAGTTATTTCAAAAACATGATTTCTTTCATCGCTATGAACATTATTTAATGATTATCGCCTCAACGAAGGAAATGAAGAATAATGAACAACATATTAAATGGTCAGGTTTTATTGAAAGTAAAATTCGATTATTAGTGCAAAAGCTTGAATTAATATCAAATATTGATTATGCTCATCCATTTAATAAACCATTTAATAAGAAATTACATTTTAATGATAGTTCTGAAATGACTAAAATTATTAAAGGTGATATTGATTTTTTGTTTAATGATGATTTTATTGAGCAAGATGAAGAAGTAGACTCTGCGGTCACTGACGGTATTGGCCCCGAGGAACCCCTTGCCCCCGCCACCCCCATTAAAGATAATCTTCCAACCGATAAACGGCTCTACGCATCAGTCTTCTTTATAGGTTTACAGAATAAAGTCAATCACAATACCGACGATCATTTCAAACCCATTCGAAATGATAGTGATTGGGATTTGAAAGATTCTTGCTTTGATTATCTTACGACATGTACCAAATGGGTTGATTTTAATTCTGCTATTAATGATTTATCAATTAAACAAATTAGAAATATTGAATTACCCGATGAATTATTTGATAAAGATGAGAAAAGACCACTTTATGGTCCAAATTCGACTATTCTTAATAAAGTAGTTATTCCCTCAGTGAGAAATTATCGCTACAATAATAATAATAATGGTCATGGTAATAGCAATGGTTCAGAGGGTAATTATAATCATAATAGCCATAATTATTATCATACTAATGGTAAGCATAGTCAAAATTCTCTGGGTAATCATGGTGTTCATCATCATGGTAATCATCATGGTAATCATAATAATCACAGTCATCATCATGGTAATGGTTATAATCATAATAACAACAATAACAACAACAACAATAATAACAACAACAACAACAATAATAACAACAACAACAATAATAATAATAATAATAATAATAACAATCATAGTAGCAAACAAAATCATAATGACAGTTCGAACAAATTTAATGACGGCGATCGCAGTACTAAAACAAAGTTAAACAACAATAATGAAAAGGACAATTGTATTAATGATTCCACAGAATCAACAAATAATCCAAGTCGACGAAATGTTAATGATTGTGAAAATGAAACCACCAGCAATCATGGAATTACCCAATCATCAGGATCCCATCAAAATCGTTATAATATAAGTGCTAATAGTAATGGTAGTTTCGTTAGAGCAAATTTTAATAATCAAGGATTTCACGATAATTATAATCATAATATCATGAATAGCAATTTTAATGGCGGCATTAATGGTAATGGTAATTTTCGTCATTACGATTATGTGAGGAGAAGACCTAGAAGTAATACTACTGGTATGTTATCGTAGTTAGTGTTATACTATGACCTAGCTAAATGGTTAGCGCATTCATCGATTAGACTAGAATAGAGATAATATGAACGTAGCGAATACTATACGACATTCTTTATTTTCATTGTTTTTATTCTTTTGTTATACTTTTCTTGTAATTTTATCGGGTATATTTATTTCCCATCTTATATTTTTTATATTTTTTTTCTTTTTATTTGTTCCGCTTTTCTTTACATATATATATGTATGTACATATTTCAACAACATAAAAATTCTGGCGTTATTGTGGAAAAAAACTTATATTAAGCATTGAATGAATTATTTTCACATTTTTCATTCTGTTCTGAATTAGTTTCTTATCAGTTTTTATAAAGCATTAAATAGTAGGTTAAACTAAATAAATGAATAAACATAAATGCTACAATAGAAAGCAAATAAAGATTGAAAGTCTCCCTTCCCCCAACTAATTTTCAGAATAACAATCTACTATATATTCATACAGCTGTTCATTTCCAGCAAGAATCTCCACTAGTTCACCGTTTCCAGAACTTACATCATCGATAAACTGCTGTTTTGAAAAGGTTGATGATAATAGCCGTTTTAATATTGGATTAAGAAACGAGTTTCGATCAAGCAAGTTAGATAAAGACTGATCATAGCCGTTCTTAATGCACGATTCATGTTGTTTGAATTTAACGGTAAATAGGGAGAAGTCTTCTTCTTCCTCTAAATGCCAAGATGAGTAAGTTTGTGAAACCCATTTAATAACCAATTAAACCGAAGTATCATCGGATAAGATAACTTCAATTAATGGTTGATTAAAATCGGTTAACCAATTCGGCACATCCTCGTTAAACTGTTTAACTATAGCATCACTCTTTGGGTATCCCATACTATCAGCCACGGATATAACGACAAGTAATTTAGTTAGTATATTATGCGTTAATATTGAATTCATCTTTTTCAAAGCTGAGTTGTTACCATTTAGATCTTTCTATGTTAATATCATTAATGAAAGATTAATAATTGCAATTTGTGAAGAAACATAAAAATCAGCGTAATTATATTGATTTGATTCAGTGAATGACATTTCAAATTCTAATAGTTTTAAATTTTCACCGTTTAATGATACAAGATCTTTTAGTATTAAACGGTTCATTGAATTTAATTTTGAGATATTGGCAATAATTAAAAATGGACGTTGATTATTCTTATATTCTTGAAAGCCCACATCAGTATGTTTAGGCAAATTTTCATCAGTATGCTTAATGATATCACGCGATGATAGAAATTTCGCTGGTTTTGGGGTATACATTTCAAATTGACTTAAATTTTCGAAATTGAATTTCGATAAATCACCGTCAGATATTTCTAGCCGCTCGCTGGGTTCCCTGAATATTTTAGATAATTGTAAGATTTCAGGCAATTCGCTTGTACCGAAAGGATATTGTTGATTCCATCTGGATTCAATCAGGGATTCAAATGATATGTCGTCTTCGATAATCTGTCTATTTAACGATAGATCCTCATCTAGTGATAGGAGTTCATCGTTTGGAGCAGTATGGATTTTAATCACAGAAACTTGAGGTGATGATCCATAAAATTTCAACCAGTCTTCATCTTCGATACAATTAGTTAAGGTTTCCCAATTAGGAAAATTTTTGGAAATCTTATCATTTGAAAATGGTTTCCAAGTAAGTGAAAGAATCATATTTCGTCTTAGTTCCCAATTCAAATTTATATTTTCCTTGGTAGATTGTAACCAATTTGAATCTATCGGTTGATTTTTTAATGGCGATGTATATATATTTTCGGGTATGGTAATCGATAAATATTTGATAAAAATGAATCTATAACAAGTTCATTACTATGAATTTCAATTTCATTTTAGGATCATTACTTAACTCTGAATCAGTAGTAGAACTATAAAACGAGCTAGTTCGTCTCTTTTTAAATACATAGAAAGTTTAATCGTCGTCAAAGCTGTAATTATTGAAACTTGGGCTGGTGATGTTCAAGGGTGTATACAGTAAATAGTTGTTTAAATTAGATTTTCTTTTCACAATTAATAATGGATCATCAGTTGGGTCGATGTTTTTGATTCCAGCCCGTGTAAGACTGAGATCATCAATTGGGAAAATACCATTAGATAAATATTTCCCTTCTGAGTCCCAAAATGGATCTACATGATTGTTTACGGTTATTTTAGATTTCAAGCCTGGATCAAAATCTTCATCATTGCAGATACTCGATAAGGATGTCCCAGTCAGTTTTTCCGTAGTGGTCGGCTTGTTTATCCAATAACAATGGGCCAATGATAGCCAGTATATCAAAGTAATTTTCGGTACCTTCCACCTCGGTTGTCACGTCAATTAATGGTTCCTGAAAGAAAACGCTTGGAGGAGTTAATTTGAGTATTGTAGTAGATTGAAAGGCGTGCATATCATGATTAATAAAGTTGACAAAATGAATCAATTTTCTACTTCGGGTGATTGTTAGTACTTCAGAAAATGGCGCTTTATTTGTCATCGAAATGACATCATTGGAGAAACATTCAGTAATTAAATCTGGACCCTCTGGTGATTGTCTCTTGGCAATTTTACATAAACAAGCGTAAAGATTATCTACAGGAACGTGTGGAGGACATATGTGGCTGAAATTATTTTGGGCGCATTCATAATTCGGGTAACGGCAAATCAAGCGTTCCGGGGTGGTGGTTATGGCAGCACCAGGATCGGATAGTGGTTTGGTAGAGGCATATTAATTATCCGGCGAATGCGAATGGGAGTTATTTTCTATCGGATCAATAATCAGGTTATGGGTTTCGTTGTGATGATTGGGTATTGGTAATCTGCGGCTAACCAGCGTACCTGAGCCTGCGCTAGGGTTCATTAACTGCGGGCCAGCCAAGGTATCGTTATGAGCTAAAATAGGTTCCAATAAAATCAAACCTTTGGAGGGGCTCAAAAGAGTTGGTAAATTAAAGCTCAAATCTGGGGATGCATACAAGGGCGTGATTGTTTGATCCTTATTTAATTCCATGGTCATCACCATGTGGGGTGTTGATGACAATAAACCATCCAATGATAAAAATTCCTTCAATAGCTTTAGGCTACCCCTTCAAATCATCAATGGTTGTGGCGTTAGTTGGTCAATATCAATGTCAACAACGTTAACAAACCCGTACTTGGGAGAAGTGACGTACTCCATTCGGGGATTGCTCTCATCTGAGCTCAGCACTATGCCCCTCGATGATGATACCCCGGCCGGGTAGTGTATCGGAGGCCAGAGCAGGCAGGGCGGGAACCACCCCGGATATATTCTGGAGTTGGAAGCCGGGGTCGGGGCGGTGTCTGTGGGCATGGAAGTGGGGGCTGTGGGGGGTGATGATAGTATCGGTGGCTGCAGCCGTGGGGGTCGCAAGATCCGCGAAAGCAGCATCATCAAAGCTAAGCGCCGGCGGTTCGAAAAAATGCTCGCACGTAAAAAAGTTATTTGTTCCAAAAAACTCTATTTTACGGTCGGATGGGGCAATTATGCATTGAGTTTATGTGAACGGTTACAACACAACGGTGAAGTAGCATCGTTCGTAAGCCTACCGGCCGGCCAGTCAGCAGCCGCGCGGGGTGGGCAGTCATCGATCGCCCACCTTGAGCGGGGCACAAAGTGCGGCATAATAGAACGCGGCGCGGAACGGGCCCCGGAATCGGTGGTTATCCGTACCGATGGAGGTATCGTACTAACGCCGATGCATCAAATGCAAGAAATGGCCTTGCGGGCGTGCGGCAATCGCGGTATTAAGGTAACCTAACTCCGTCTGTTGCTGTTTCCACACGCACGTCAAATCGACGACGAACGTTTGGGACTATGTATATATAATTCAAACGGTTCCCATGATATTGGCCGCCCTGCCGCCTAAAATATCCCTAACAAGGTCACAATATCGGTGCCTAAGCTCTTTTTAAATAACTCTTTTCGCGGCTATCATCGTATCTTACATTATCCACTTTTTCTTTGGTTTCGTTGGATTTTTTTTTATTTTCCCGTTCTTATTCTTTCCCTCTCAGCCCACACCGTTTATCGTTATCTGATCCCGGAACGGCTTTTATTCACAACCGAGCCGCAAAAACACAAAATTCAACTTTCCCCTTAAGGTAATTCCCTCCAAGGAAAACCGATTCACTGTTTTCACCGCTACTTCGTGCCTGCCCTATCACTTTATGCTTGTTCTGATTTAATAGCATATCAAGCAATATATTTATTTTCAACGGTCGCTCACTATAACAACACCTCACACACACCGCATTATTCATCACATCAAATATATATATATGAAGAATTATTTACCAGTACACTCTCAACAACTAGAATTATAAACGTATATTTTTTCAGACTTAGATATCCGTCTTCATCACAATGTATAAATCTCACTCAAAATCTCGTATGCAACTGCATCAAGAACAACAACAAGAGTACCAAGTTGACTCTCCCGATTCTCAAGATTCTCATGATTATGCCGAACAGCACGACTCGGATGAACATGGTTTCCATGATCCTATTAAACATAAAAGGGTAGGTAAGGCCTGTGATTCTTGTCGTCTCAAGAAAACAAAATGTGATGGTAAAAAGCCATGCACGAAATGTTTAGCCGATAATAAACTTTGCACATATTCTGAAAAGCGTAAACCCAAGGAGAAACAATATCCTCAGGGTTATGTTGACTTATTGGAGTCTAGATTAGGAATATTACAAAAGGTTTTACAATCTTTGGTCTTTAGCGCCAGTCAGGGTCATAATGTTAATGGCTATTTGATAAGTTGTCTTGACACAAACTCATCCGATGATGTCTCAAATTCTGGTAATTTAAATGTTTTCGATGAAAAGAATATCTCTGAAAAGAGTATAAAAATTAAACCGAAATTAAACTCCGCCAAAGATTCAAATTCCGATTCCTCTCCCTCATCATCTAAAGCTTCTAAAATTAATATTAATCATGTCATTGAACATCTCGTTGAACAGTTGAATGTTTCAAATAAACCCGGTTATAAGGCTAGATCTTTCGATTCACCCAATTTCCCCAACATGAATAATAAAAACAAAAATAATAACAATAGCAATACCTATAATGGCAGTAGAAATGTAAAAACTGTCGACACATCTGCCGTTAAGAATTTACAAAATGTCTTAATAACTAATTCTGATTCACACATTGAATCCCTATATGAAGATGAAGTGCCTAAATTTAATTCTGATTTAGATATTACCTCTAATCTTAATTATAATCTCAATGCTATAACGATAGGTACCCAGTCAAGGGATTACTTTGAATCGCCTAACTTACCACCAATTACTACCGATATCCTTGCTTCTAATAATTCATTTGACCTATCACTCTTTTCTCCTAATCTCCCCATTACAGATTCGGGTAAAATGGATTCAGATATTTTTGGTGCTGTTTCAGGGAATAATACAATCTCATTGACTAATATTGATGATTTGTCTAATGAAGCTTCATTATTTACTAATATAAACGATATGGAGGGTTTATGTTCACCCTTAGGTGATGATGGTGCATTCATTAACCCGTTTCAAGATGATATCTCATTAACCATGTCTTCACCTTTATCTTCAACTTCCCCATCATCTACATCAAATTCTTCTTCGCCAGTATCTCCATCATTATCCGTTTCTTCTTCATTATCAAGTATTGTTGGCGCTACATTAAGTTTAAGGCATGCTTCAACGACGTTATTGCCATCAACACCTATTATTACATCAATTAGAAATGGTACAGGTCATATCACAAAGCAAACAAATCACCATAATAGTCATAATTATAATCACAATCATCATAATCACAATCATTTAGTTCACCCGCAACATGAAGTAAGTCTTACAAAGGGTTCACTTTCAAGTCCGACTGATGCGATTTCAATACTTGCAGGATCAAACGATATTAAAAATATGTCAGGTATTTCCGTTAATAGTCCAATGTTAAATGATAATTCGTTAAGTCCCGGTTGTCTGACATTAGATCCTAAACAATTATGGATAGAGTAAGTCTTTGGTGTCTACGATTTATCCATTTTACTCTTATTTCCTATTTTCGCTTTATAACTATGGGTTTTTATATTTATTTTATTTCATTTTGGGTTTCTTTCAATAATATTATCTTTTTTTTACTTAAATTTTCCTTAAAGGCCGCAGCCCCATATGACGGTTGTGACGTAGTTTAATCCCATGCGGGCGGAAAAGTCTAATTTGCTCCGTTCCCATTCCCATTTTCTTTTTTTAGTTCCAGAATTTCTAATAATTACAAACAATAAATCATTGACATGGGCCGTTCGAAAAATCACGCAAGTTCTGTGCCCTGCAGGATGTGCCCCGCGTACAAAAAAAAAGCCTTGCACAAAAAAACGGTGGTTCACTCTCAGGTCTGATAAAAATGCACAGTGGTTTATTGGAGTTAAGACTACCCTCGCAGCCGTCAGGTGACGCTGAATTCGGTGCCCCACACGTAAAGTCCTGTACGAAAAATGGTGGTTCACTTCTCACCGCTTCATGCCTGATAAATGTCAGGATTTATCGGAGTTAAACCTCATGAAGAGTCATGTATTATTATGAAAATTTGGAGAAAAGTTGAAGAAACTTGAAATAAATTATTGAAATTATGGAAAATATTTTAATAAAAAAAAAATCCTAATCGCTACTCTAATTTGTTTTCTCGGCGTTTACTTTCCAAATCCCCGGCAAAAATTAACGCATAGTAAATCTTAAAAAATTATATTCTATTTCTCCCAAACCAATTCCTAAATGACTCATACCCTGTTGATTGTTTTGATTTTAACCCTGAGAAATAAACGACACACCGTCAACAAAGCCAGGCGAGGTGAATTTTATGAAGGTCTAAAAAGAATTGATGCTGGTACATCCACTTACTTTGCATGATATTGTCAAGGAAAAGTCTATTCTCTTATTAGTTTAGTATACGCGGTTGCTGGATTTTTTTCAATTGCGTTAACGTTTTATGCCTCGGTTCCCACCAGAGATAAATATTTATACGTACATTTATCTCCTATACTAATACCAAGTGAAGAAGCTGATACGATAATTCAGTTCCCTCCTTCTGGGCGAACACATTCTCTTGATATGAAATTAACGTACATCTCACCCTCAGAAGAACTTGAAAGTGACTTGGAGATTATAGATATACCCAATACGGTTCTTAAGCGTCGAAAGACCGGTGATAATAATAGTAAACATGATTTAAATACGAGCAATTTTTCAAGCTCATTCAATACTATAAAGAGTGAACATCCTCTCTTTTCACCTAATATCCCTAGTAATGATAGTTTATATACCAACCTTAATATGCATGACGAAAAGACTATTGGTCGGCCGTTAATCGCGGGATTTTTGAAATCCACGACGGTAACTAAGAATATCAAAATTGAAGAGAACCTCGATGCTGATTCTGGCCTTATGAAGAAATTCGATACGAATATTGAGGCTGGTTTTATAAAAATTAAGGAGGTAAAATCGAGTGTTAATAAGAAATTCGATGCTCGTACTGATGTTGGTTTTACTAAGAAACTCGATACTGGTACTGATGTTGGTTCTAAAAAGATTGAAACGGAGATAAAACTCGGTGTTTATGATCCCTTAACTGAATTCTTCAGTGATGATGACGTCTCTAAATCATCTGAAATTCTTAAGGCCAATCACGATAAGAGTAAATCAGTAACAGAAAAAAAAGATGTCAAAATAGAAGAGAAGGCGGATAATGATATTATTGCTGGTGTAATCGTTTCTGGTGCTCCTACTGATGACAAAACGGAGGTAACTACGGGCGTTTATGATTCCTTGCCCGAATTCTCCAGTAGTGTGGTCCCTAAATCATCTGGTATTCTCAAGGCAAATCTTGATAAGGACAAATTCTTTACCGCTGACCTCATCCAATCACTTAAGAACAGTGAGTCAATCTCCGCCGGTGTACTTAGTGACGAAGCTGATGATATGGAGACTCATACCTTTGATTTGGATGTTGAAGTCAATAATTATCAAGAAAAGGCAAGACAAAATTATATTGAGAAAGAAATCAACCCAATCAAAAATCGGTTATTGGCAAGAATCAAAAAGGATTTTGATCATCAATCGTTTATTGCTAAAGTTCTAAAGAATGAGTCCTGTTTCAAGTTGAAGAGCAAAAAGAAAAAAGATGCTGAAATTCGATTAACTTTGGATAAATCTATTGATATTATGACAACTAATAAGCAAATATATTATGATTTTACCTGCTTTCGTCGTCCATGGAAAATTTTATTAATGAAAAATCATAATCCATTTGCTTTGAAAATTGGTCAAGATGATGCCTGGAATTTCCTATTAACACAAAGCTATGAATGTTACGATGAGCGTGTTACTATTGAAGATTTTCACAAAATTCAAAACGGCGGAGAATTACCTGCTTGTCATAAATATCTAATCAATTGGTTTATATATGAAATAGCCCGACATGATAATAATAATCAATCTGGAATTATTCGAAACCAGCTCATGGATATGGTCCTTTGGTTGGTTAATAATGGCATCAAAGATATCACGCATATTTTATCAATTCAAGATATAATAGGGACATTGGATTCAGTACTATCTGATGCAGGAATGAACACAAATTATCAGCTTGAAACTTCATCATCTTTGAAAAAATTATCAATCAGATATTTTAATGAATTTTTTATGCTTCATCCTGACTTTGAGACTTTAAATATTGGCAGTTATAGAGATTTTGGTGAATGTAGTGACTCTCCTTTTAAGAATTTATCTTCAATCATTGATACATTGCAAGTTATCGTTACTATAGCTTGCAAATTTCTTGTGAGTGGGTTGTACTCTCGAGAGTATATTCAGCTTCTTCAAAAGTTGTGTATTTTGGTAATTGATTATCGTTTTACATCTGTCAATACTCGGCTTGCGGAGTTGGTTGGCTGTGTTGTCGATGGTATACCCGAAGATCAATGGTATAGTAATGTGAACCATTTTTCACTCACACTCAACCATATGGTTTTATTAACCGTTGATCCCCTACTGAGACACCGCTTTCTAAAATCATTAAACCCTTATACAACTGATCATGTTGGTAAAGTTTCTCAAAGAGTAATACACCTTCAGAAGTGTATTGCATTTTCCTTTTTCATGGGGATTCATAATCAAAGGTTGTTGTCTGATAATCCTGCTTTTAATCGTCCTTCCAAGGAATCTAATGGTAAATTGGTGAGAGATCTTCTACGGTATATTAATAAAGAAGACCCGTTTTTCAAGGCCCTAAGAAAGTCTCAGAAGAAGAAGGGTGTCCCAGGAACGAAATCATCAACTTTTGTTCCTGCTATTTACTCGTATCAAATTCAATTTCTGGAAATATGCTTCTATGATATCAAGGAAGATTACTACGATAATATTATGAGAAGAAAAATTCATGACCACATTGATCCACAGGGTGGCTTTTTTAATTCCTTTGATCCAAATATTACTGCTATTATGAATATATTGTGGCAAATAGCTCACACTGTTAAATCAGCAATACCTAAGAGGACTATCTTGGATAGTGAAAGTGAAAGCGAAAGTGAAAGTGAAGATGAAAATGAAGATGAAAACTAATAATATTAGTATATTACCTATACTGTAGTTTTGTGGTTAGTCTGAAAACTGCAAAATAAATATATGCATGGATAATTAATAAGTCTATCAACGCATCTTTTCTGGAAATTTTTGATAGATAGTGTACTGCTTGAATTTAAGTAAATTCTACTTTTATCCTCGTTAAAGCTGGTGCTATGGGTATTAGAGGCATTCTTATTTTGTGAGGGTGAACTTTTTTAAAAGGGTTTGTGTTATCTTCTCTGCGTAAAACCGTAAATGTACTTAGTGCTAATTTCATTTAAAACTACTATATACAATCATAATCTATTTTTTAACATCCCATATTTATATTCTACTAGGGGTGGATTAATATCCCTCCTTTTCAATCAAATCCTTAACTATTTGAATAATCGCCACTTGGTTATTAGTAACCTCCAAAGGATTTTCAAGTCTTTCCGCAAGAACATCGTCCAAAAGGCCTCTCAGCTTTTCAACCAAAACACCAATTCTAACCCAACATCTTAATCTTGCCCATTCAACACTAACACCACGACCGTTTAAATCAGCTTTGACTTGTCCAGAGCCGAAAAGCAAAATTGAGAAATTTCCGACTGGTGTTACATCTCTAATAAAAGTTTTAGAGGTTGCCATTTTAGAGAAGAAGGCAACGAATTGAGCATGTTGAGGAAAAGCAGCAGCTGAAAAAAGAGTCGAACTGGGGTGGACGAAAACTCTACTGGTTACAGCATTGGAAGATTTAATTTCACTATTCGCAGCATCAGCACTTGATTCATCCTCGCTTGCATCAGTTTGTGCAAAGAATCTAATGGCCCTAGATTCAGGATCAACTTCTACCGCACCGCTACTACTATTTACATACTTCTTTTGAGGGAACTGGATACGAGCAATATTCGGGGTCATGGCCGCTGCGATTAAGGTTCTAATTATAGCATCGGAACCATTATTTTCATTAAAGGAAGAATTGTCACTATCCTTAGCCTTGTATCCACGAGGTAAGAAGTTGATCTCATGCAGAGAGTCAAGTAATTGGACCCGAGTCGACGCAATATCAAACATGGTAACCATCGATATAAAGTTATCTTCGCACCATCGACGAGCAAAGGCTGATCCCTTTGATTTTCTAACTGAGCACCATTTTTCATATGCTCTTAAAGCGGCCATTAAATCACCTTGACCTTGACTAAACTCTAACTTACACTGGTTGGCTTCAGCACGTTTGTCAGTTCCATTATCATTATTTGAAGGATTGATAAAGGGCGATCGAGAACTGAGAATCGAAGCAATGGTAACACAGGCTTCAATGCATGAGAATATGACACCGTATACTAAGAGCTTGGCGCATTTGATATCTGCTGGGATCTGCGCAACATGTCTACCTAAAGAAGTTAAGGACTGTGTTATGGGATTCAATGCACCGATAGCCTCCAATGAGCGACGAGCAGTATCAATGGCTAAAGCGGCAGGAGGATCAATTGCTTCACTCAAAAATTTGCTAGCATCAATATCCTTGTACTCGTCTGATGATTCCATCGATTTAACAGAAAGATATAGTTGATCCAACGGAGTACGTAACATTTCGGGTAACTGTGACTTGGGCATTTTGGTATCTTCTGCATTCTTTGTGAAAAGTTTGTAACATTTACCTGCTCTAACTCTACCAGCACGGCCACGTCTTTGTTTACACGCAGCAGCTGATGCCCAAGTGTCAACAAGTTTGACCATATTAGATCTAGCATCATAAACAGTTTCCTTTACCCTTCCTGAATCAATGACAGCCACAATATCAGGAATTGTGATAGAAGTTTCGGCCACATTTGTAGACACAATAACCTTACGTTTACCCTTGGGGGCAGATGGAAAAACTCTACGTTGATCTTGAGGATTCAATGATGCGTGAAGTGGTAAAACATGGAAGGAATATCCTGATGGCAAACCATTTATGGCTGAAATAGTTCTAGAGATTTCAGCAATACCTGGTAAGAAAATCAGGATACCGCCTTCGGTAATACCTAATTGTTTATCAATGAAGTTTACCGTAGATGCAATAAGCTCATAATTGATGCTATCGTTGAGCGATCTGATTACTGTGCCAACATCAAATTCATTATCAGAACTTCTGTAAGGTTGGAACCTTGTATGCTTGATTACATCATCCAAATATAAGTCTTCCACAGGGAACGTACGGCCCTCAATATGAATGTGCTTAACATGACCAGGACCACCAAAATAGTTGATGAAAAGATCCTTGTCAACTGTGGCACTCATAAGTATAATCTTAATATGCATAAGCTTCTTGAGAAGTCGCTTCAGGATAATTAGCAAGAAATCACTATCAAGAGATCTTTCATGAACTTCATCCACAAGAACATGAGATATATCATTCAGTTCAGTAGGATTCATTTGAATCATTCTTAATAGCACACCGGTAGTCACGAATCTTAATCTCGTATCCTTGCTGGTTTTGTTTTCACCTCTTATGACATAACCGACCTCTTGGCCGACCGTGTGCCCCCTTTCTTCGGAAACTCTGTCGGCCAAGCCCATAGCTGAAATACGTCTTGGTTGTGTACATATAATGTTAGCAGCTGCACCTAAGGAGTTTTCAGTAAGATTATCAAGAACAAATTGTACTACTTGTGTTGATTTACCTGAACCGGTTTCACCTGTTACAAGAACAACGCGTGAAGAATCAATAGCGGTCAAAATATCTGCCTTTTTACCCCATGCCGGAAGGTTTTGGCGGTCAACCATCATCTTTTCAATTTTCTTGAGATGTTCCGAATAATTTGCCAACATCATCTTCGATAATGCGCTGCGGTCTTTCTCTGACATTTGATTTCCGAACGACGATTGCTTTTTACCGTTTTTACTTCTTTTACCAGTGGAATTTTTAGATACCTTTTCAACCACACCGGTGACACCTCCCGCTACATCTACTAATTTACCAGGCGATTTGAAAATTCTTCCTATATTTTCTTCAACCCATTCCACAATAGAATAAATCATAGAATCACCTTTAAGATGATCCCAGGCGTATTCAGCTGCTTGTTGGATTAATGCTAATTTAAGGTAAGACCTGATCCTGCTATTAGATGACGTAGTATCAATGAAAATAGACGGAATATTATTAGGATAATTACTAGGACGGTAAGCAATCAAGCACATAGAATCAGCTGGAAATGATGGGGGTGATAAAACAATTGTACATTTCGTTGAAGAGAATTCAACCTTACCAGAGTAAATAGCCTCTAAGGCACCCATTTCTTCATTCCAAATCTCAAGCCCCATAATATCATCTTCAATTGAAAGTATATCTTGATCTTGATCTTCGGAATTCTCTATGAGGCCAAGGGTCAAATCGGAAGCAACTAATCTTTCCAAATCATCAATATTTCCAATTGGTCCATGAAGCTTTTCAACCTTTGTCATAATACTTCTAACAATCATATCTGAAAACCCCTTTGCTACTAATCTTTCGACCATATAAGTTTTACTCAAAGGTTCAGCAGTAGTCAGAGTAGTACTCGAAACTAAAGATGGGTCAGGTTGGAAAATTTCTGGAAGATCGTCTTCTGGGATGTGAACCAAAAGCCACGATAGCGGTGATGCACAGAGCTCTTTGATGTCTACAGATTCTGTAGACTTATGTCTCAGTTGAAGATTGATGTCATCGGAACACCAATCAAGTGCTTCCTCAACATGGCTAGGTTCGAATCCTAGCTGAATTAGCATTTGATTAACCTGCTTAAACCCAGCTAACGCCTCCTTATCAACCGTTAACTTGTGAGAAGCGTGCTCCCATTTATGATTTCTCTTGATAAGCTCTTCAAGACGGTATCTCATATCTCTAGATACTTTGACAATGGGAGCATTATCCCAGGGTTTAACTTTATGTTGGTTACTGAAGGGCTTAGCAGAGGATGTTGATAATAAATGATTCTCTGAATTCTTCGGTTCTGGGATATTTTTTGAATCTTTTCTCTTGTCCTTTGTTATCTTGTTATCTTTATTTAGAATAGGTTTAATAATCGATATCATAACTTCTGGCTTCTTGTTTCTTTCGGCCGCTTCGGCCTCCTTTTCACGTTTTTTCTTCTCGGCAGCTTCCTTTTTTTCGGTATCCCACTTAAGAGTAAAGGGATCGGCAATAAAGTGATCGGGGGAAATACTTTTATTTTTCAGACCATCACGGCGTTCCTTCTCCCAAGTATTCCACAGAGATTTATGTTCACCAGGCAAGACCATTGAGAGATTCTTATGAGATGCTATTCTATGTAAGGCATATGTGGCACCAAAATGGCGCGCTTCTAATGCTGTTTCGGCAGGGGGTACTGAGAACGCGCCAGAGAATGAAGGTCGGTACGCAATGGTAGTAGTATCCTTCGTTTGGGGATTAATATGCTGTATGACCGGATGTGCGATATACCCATCCTTCGTATGTTTCTAAACGATTGTCAGTACTTATTTTACAGCGAACGTACTGGTAAAGAAGAAATAAAAAAATTCCTCAAGTATTATACATACCATATCATATTCAACTCTGCCCCATTTCAATTTTTGGCAATGTTCGTGTAATAGAGTTGCGGGTAACTTACCCGTCCATGATCCATTGGAAGCGACAATCTCACGACTAGTGGGTTTCTTCTGTAGTGGAAGAAGTTCATCTTTTTTTGATCCTTTTTTCGCTTTAGAGTCCTTGGATGTTGGTTTAGAAGCTAGTTCCTCTTTTTTAGGAGGCGTCTTAATATCTTTCTTACCCATCCTTGAGAATTTGTTTTCATCTTTTGGCAGGTTACGAATGACCGATCTCCGCAGCATGAAAGAATTTATTTTAGATCACGTGCTATTAAAATTATTCATGGTTGATAATTCAGGAACTTCAAATAACGGTGTTTGATAATTTATAAATAAATGAAATGTTACAATATAGTTTTATTTGAAATAAAATTATATTTTAGTTTGTAAAAATATTTTTTAGATATTTTCTTTTTTTCGTTCTAAACGCTTTTATGGAAATATGAACTAGTAGAAGAACAGAATTAGGAACAAAAATAAAAATAAAAACCTAAAACATAACTGTGTTATCAGAAAAACAAAAACATTTATGTGATATCCTGTTTATGTTAATTTCACATATCTGAAATAAAATTAAGCAGCAATTTTCGGGAAAAATGATAATAATAAATTCAAACTATATCTGTTTTCTATTGGAACCCTTCAACAAAAGACAATTTGGCCGAGTGGTCTAAGGCGGCAGACTTAAGTTTCATAACAGAAAAGTAATCTGCTATTCGGAAGAATGCAAGGGTTCGAACCCCTTAGTTGTCATTATCTTTTTTTAGAAAAAAAGAAAGCTTTTGAAAAAAAACAAAATCGCTTACAAATAAAACTTGAAATACAAAATTAGAGAACCTATAAGTTTTATGTTTATTTTTACAAATCTAACCCCCTAGCCATGTTAATCCTTCTAGGAGTCCACCCATATCAGGTAGACCTAGAATGTCGGCCATGCTTCCCATATTATCGTCATATGTGGATTTGACAGCTCTAGAATTACTGTCAATATTAATTGCGGATGTTTTGATGACACAAATACTATCGAAGGGCGTAGATGAAACTACGTTTGTCTCGTTAAGAATATTTTGCAACGAATTTGTTCTAGAAAGGGTAATACGTGTTCCCCCATGATTAGTTGTAGAAAGCCTACTAGAATAAACAGGTAAACCAAATTCATCAACTGGTTGAACAATGGGTAATTCGAATCGACACAAATCATCAAGAAAGTTAAAAAAGGTATCTGATGAACCAATTGACTGAAAATCTGTACCGGCTTCAGACTGATTTAACGCACCATTGAGAACCAAATTATTTTGAATAAAGGGAGTAGGTGAGTGTGTCATTATCGCTTGGCTTTGAGAAAATTGTGGCCCCTGAGTTGATAATGAGATATCTCTATCTGATGATAATGGTTGTACAGGAATACGGGAATATACTGTCGTGGGATTAGAGGGAGAGAAAGAATTCGAGATACTATTGGTGGGATCTTCTTGCTTTGTAGAAGAAGATTCTTGTTTACGAGAACCACTGGCCAATGTATTTTTGGCTTCCTTTTCATCGTCGATACGTTCAAAAATCTTCGCTGATGCTGAACCTAGTTCACCAGCCCACCGCCATCGATCACCCATGGCGGATAAAATTCGACATACTTTTCTCCATTCAATTTTAACATCACCATCAGTATAATGTTTCCTCTTTCTTGCATTGGCGCTAATCTCCGAAAGGTCACTAGAAGTCCCCTTATAACCGTTTTTAGATTTATGGCGAATTAATACCACTATGCCTAAACCGACTAAATAAGGCAAAATAGGAACACCAGGCCACCAAGATGAACCTTTTTGAGCTAATTTCATGACTTCATTTGTGGATTGAATGAGAATATCAGGTGCTCGCTTGACATACGGATCCAACGAGGGAATTGTCAATAACCATGCAGTAAGTGGAGACGGATCACGAGTACGAAGAATTCGTTCGTAAAATAAGGTTCGAATCGTCAAGGAAACCAAATGATTAGTTGAAGAAGCATAATGTGATTCGATGGTAGTTATTGAAGCGTTATTAAATGGTGAAGTGGATGGTGATGATGATGACGGAGAAGATGATGATAACGATGGATGTGTCACTGGACATAAAAGGTAATCAACCTTGATTGATTTATAAGTGGTACTATTGTTTTGATCGCTGAATTTAGAAACTTTAATCTCACTTGAGTTAGCACAATGTATCGCATCAATAACATCAATCTCCTCTAACAGTTCCTTAAAACTCTCAACGCCATGCATAGGAGGTTCAGGCCTATAAAGTTGAACAACCCTCTCTAGCGTCTGACATTGACGAAGTAAATCTACAGAAGCTAAAGGATCGCCCAGCTCAAGCGAACAAGGAAGAATTGATATATCACTGGTATTGATAATAATAGTACGAGCGGAGACACAGGCAAATATACGATCTAAACAAAACAATGCCCACCATAGCTGTCGAGTAGAAGCTGGTGAAGCCAATGAACCAGAATATTCCTTGGGATTAACATTAGGTCTTTGATGATGTATACCCACCGATATAGCCATATGAATAGCTTGAACCACGCAACCCACAGCTTTTTCTAGACCATGAGGTCCATCAGGAACGTGTAATGAAAGCAAAGCCCAAACACGACATCTTAATAACTTATTGTTTTCATCAATCCCGGCATAAAGGAGGGCGTTAATTTTTTCCATCACATGAGAACAGTATCTTCGCGGTTTCATACCATGTAAGTAAGGTTCAGCGCCGGGACATAGAGCGGCCGCCAAGGTAATAGAATGGATTAGTAAGGGCGATAATGCCGAAAGAGCATTCAAACTGTCGATAGAGTCCAAGTGAATGATGGGGAATACAGTATGGATATGGATTTTGTATATATCGATTAACCCTTGAATATCATTAGGTGATGGGATATCAAAGGCCTTTATGGCCTTAAGATGCTCTAGTAACGAGGGTTGGATTTTCGAATAGTAGGAATTGGATTTGAGTAACTTGATGCGTGATTTCGGGTTGACATTAGTCCAAGAACCAATTTTATTGGAACTGGAGTTGTTAAATAGATGAGCTTCGGGTCGCAGGTCACCGATAAACGGTTCCGTCAAATTTTCACTACCGTCCTTGTCAGAATCTTCCCGATTAGCTTTCATTTCAACATTATTAATGCTATTTCCATTGTTGAGATTATAGCTGGTATTATGCTTTAAACCCAAGGGAGTAAATGGCGCAACCGCGATTTCCAATTTCGAGATCTTAGCGATTTGTGGAGTAGTAAACAATGACACCCCCAAATCACCACTAAACTTGGGTCTTCCGGTATATGGTTGTTCAAGGGGGTGCGTGAAAGCGGCGGGTTCCGTGGTAATGGGCGCAGTACTCACCAATCGGGCGACCGAGGCGATGGGCGGGAATCCCTCAGAGGTACTCGTTGTCAAACTGCACTCAATTCCTTCTATAACACAGGGCCCACATCGATCGTGATTAGAGAAAGAGGGCAGACATTTCTTGCGTCCGACCTTGCATTGAATACAGGCCTTGTGAGCTCGTTTGCGAGAGCGATACGCGGTATTATTAGCGGGGAAGATTGTATTCATGATCTACCTTCCAGCTTCAATATGGGGGAAACGGGACACACCAGTTTAGATCTTGAACTCGCCACAGCACAATAGCGCAGGCTAGACTCGTAGCGAATATGACAGGTTAGTATTTATTCTTGTGTGGAGAGAGACAGTGTGTTGGAGGACGCTTATAAACTGTAAACGGGCGTGGCGGGAGAAATGCCAGGTGCCGAATGTGGGGACCCCTCAGTGCGGCTATAAGACTGATCTGAGAGCGGCTTGACGATCGCCAGAAATATGGCGGTATTTATCCGTGGCAGCGCCGTTGCCGGCCGGGTTAGGGATGCATTACATCAGCGACGAAAAATATGGCCAGCTTAATGGGCTTTGACGGGCCTGGCCAGGATCATTACGGCATTGAATTATTAGTAATATAACCATAACTATGAACACTCTGAGAACGTTTAGACAGGTAGCCACACGCCAACCCCTCTGGGTCCGTTTGTACTCGGCCGAACCCAACCCCCTTAAGAATGCGTTTAACTTTTCCGATGAGGACGACGACCACGGATCTTACAAGCCCAAGAACCCCAAGAAGCCCAACTGTGCGCTGGTGCCCAAGAAATGGGACAGCATGAAGAAGGCTGATCAGGACTCCGTGTTGGCCTATTTGGAGGATCGTATGCGCGGTAATTGGAACGAAATGACCGTTGATGAAAAGAAGGCCGCTTGGTTTGTCTACTACGGTGCCTGGGGTGCCCGTGCGCCCGACGTGGAGCAAGTTACCGGTAAGGGTATGGGAACCTTTTTCAAGGTGGGGTGTGCCTTGACCCTGGGATTAACGGGCTACATGGTCTCCAAGGACTTGTTGGAAGCGAACCAAGAAGCTGTTGCTCAGTAGGTACAGATCACCTCTCGGTATAATATCTATATCTCCGATACTCTTGTATATATGGAAATGCATTAAAATTTACGTAAATTCTACAAACTATAAGTTCTAACCGAATTACATGCCCTTGCTTCCTGCTAAGGCGTTTTCGGATCGGTTCTCCAACATATATATATATTATCGTTACTCCCGTGGAGAATCTCCCAGCCTGAAACCCTTTTTTCTCTCCCACACACTACTTGCCTCGTAAAATTTCAGTACCGTGATCTACCCTCATAAAACCGACCATTTCTTTTTTTTGATAAATACCATCATCTTTTCTTAATCATATACTTTCGCCATGTCCACCACAGCTAGAAGAAGACTTATGCGAGATTTTAAGGTATGTTTACTTATTATCATCGAGATCCACTACAATGAAGCTTTTTTCTTGAAAAAGTGATGAAAAATTAATATTAACCGGTTTATCTGTAGCGCATGCAAACTGATGCCCCCGCTGGCGTATCAGCCTCTCCCCTACCTGATAACGTTTTAGTTTGGAATGCTGTTATTATTGGCCCCGCCGATACTCCCTTTGAAGATGGTACATTTCGTTTAATTCTTAACTTTGATGAATCCTACCCCAACAAGCCCCCTACTGTCAAGTTTTTATCTACTATGTTTCACCCTAATGTTTACGCCAGTGGCGAGCTCTGTTTAGATATTTTACAGAACCGATGGAGTCCAACTTATGATGTTGCCGCGATTTTAACTAGTATACAGAGTCTTTTGAATGATCCTAATATTGGGTCACCAGCTAATGTTGAAGCCAGCAATATGTATCGAGATCAGCGGAGTTTGTATGTGAAACGAGTGAAGGAGACTGTTGAGCGTAGTTGGATTGAATGAGTTCATCTCGAATTTTCTCAAAACCATGACCAACCTACATATAATCAAAAAGATTCAGAGACACCACTATTCTAGCTCACCAGCTGAAAAATCTGATTCTTTATAATAACGGATAGATAATAGATTGACTGATAGTTGACAGCTTCTGGTTGGTATAACGCGCGTGTCTTGGTTGGCTGGTAGTTTCGTCCACCCTAATCAGTAACCCTTATTTATACCATATATATATAATTATATGTGATATATATGTAATTCCTATAAAGATATTAACGCAATATGAATCCCTATGCGATGAACTTTATATAACCTCCACATTATAAGCTTGTGATCCGATATTTACGTAATATTGATCTCAGTCTTAGTAATCAACTGGGATAACAGAGGATCAACATCACGTATGTGATGAACACATCTCCTTTTCAACGGCCAAAAAAGAATATTCGTCCTGATCATACTATAACATGTCGCATTTAGAATTGTTGTCAAGATATAATGATTTGCCTTTGTTAAATTCTACCTCTTCTTTTACCAATGGCTTTGTCGGTACTGTTATAATTATCATAAGTATGTTTGGAAATCCTCGCACAGCCTTTACGCAGCCTTCGTGCATGTTAACTAACTCTTTCTAATGCTATCGCTCGTTATAGCTCTGATATCTACACTACTATTTTTAATGGGATCTAAGGATAATATAAAGGCGCTTCCCACTTATATATTTTTGGGTACAATTGCTAGTTTAGGTGCTGGATGGAGTGGCTTGATGATCGCCTCTTGGAGTGGACTTTGTCCTTAGAATGCGATATGAAGTCAGTTTTTGTTGATTATATGATGGTATTATATGAAGAATAACAACAACAACAAGGCTGATATGTGAAAGTAATACTACAGATATATTTATACAAAAACTTAATAAAATTACAAATTCAAACACTTAATGTCAATAAACGATAGCGAGAGCATTTAAACTACTTTGCTGGTACTTGGAAACCTACTCGGCTTTTGATTCTTCGACCTTCGGCTCTTCGACCTTTGATTCTTCAACCTTTGATCTATCGATCTTTACTCTGCTACTACTAGAATTATTATCTAATTTCTTACCATTTTGTCTTTCAAAAATCATTTGCAAGTTGTATTTTTCTAATTCTTCATATTGGGCATCGACTACCGTCATACCAACACTACCCTTAAAACATTCTACTAAAATGATCTTCTCAGGGTTTTTTAAATCAACCTTGTGACCATGGTTATTACCGACACGTTCAGCAACCTTCTTAATTACTTCGTCACGAGTCATATTATTGTGGTTACGATTTTGGGGTCGGATAGCAAATTTAACAGGGGTTTGGCCCTCTTCTTGGTGGAAATGTGGCTTTAAAATAATATCAGCCAATTTAGATAATTCTTCCAAATTACCGGTAGCAGTTAAACTAACAGGGATAAGACGCTGAGCGTATCTGGTACGCTTAATACCAGCGTCTTTCATTTCACGACACACCCTTAAACAGAAATCAACAGGGTCCACGGGCTTACGCGTACGAATGAACAATACGCACTCACAACCAACGGGGACAGGTGTAAAAACAGGCAAAACTTTATCAGTCTTATTAGCACCAGTGACCTTAATTAATTCGTTGATTTCACTGACTTCACGGGCGATGGCATCTTCGATCGAGAGTTCTTCTTCTTCAGGCTCTTCATCAGATTCTTCTTCTTCTTCTTCACCTCCAGTGATAGAACCACCCTTAACCTTACGAATTGCTGTAGTGGTACCATAGAACTTTTCGGCATATTCGTTGAACATGAGCATTATCTCATTTCTACAGGCCGATTCCTTACCACGCACACATGTGACATAAATACCTGACCATCTAGGCTCAACATTTTGAATAGCATTTTTGAAATATTTAGCCTTCTTACTTTGCTTCATATCTCTGCTGTCTCCAAATTGTCTCTTATTACCTGAACTCATCTTGTTAAATGTCTTCTTATTTTATCAGTTTTGATGCAGACAGCTGATTGCCCAGAAAAATCGACGTATGTATGATGTGATGACTAAGAATTTTCAAAGTGAGAAAAGTAGAAAAAATTAACTATACAGATTATGTGAATTACATAAATCGTAATTTATATATCGTCTATTATTCCGGAAAAGCATATATCAATAGCAGATATTAGCAGCAGTATCCTTGAAAATATTCAGATCATGGTATAGGATCTATAGATATTATATACATGTATTTTGGTTTACCTTTTTATACGAATGATAAGAATGTTGGGTGAACAACGCGAATTTCACATGATCAAAAAGCTACCACAATTTCCACCATGATCTTCGCGATGATGAACCAGTGACCTGATCTTGGATAGTGAATATTTCATCCTGTACGGCGCCCCCGGGTGATGATAGCGTGGTTGCCTTTTGCGCACTTATGGTTTGATGAAGCTCAGATTCCAAATTGGAGATACGCTCTGTACAAGAAAAAATGATACAAGGTTAATAAAACGCATAAAGGCGGGCAAAGTAATACTAATAGAAAAGGTGAATACTAACCTCTGTATCTTGCTTCCTTTTGCTCTATTTCTAACGAGTACCAAGTCCATTTCAGTGTCGCATTCACTACTAAAGCGCCCAGAATGATCTTAAGCAGCGGCCGGCCATAGAGGCCTTTGAATGATGGCTTTTCATATAAAGCAGAAACTGGATCGGACGCCATGAGATCGGTTGTGTATTGAGGCGTAGACGGTTCTTAATGTCTTGTACACATTATCACCCCAATAGTAATGGGAGTTTACCACTTTACTCTCCCAACCGGCCTCCTGAGACCCCGCAGGACAGCGGGCTATCTGAGCCAACTCACCCAGTTTACAACACATTCTGGCGATATAATTAATTGACCATGACATCCATAGCCAGTGCGCCAGTATCTCACGTGGACGAGGGCATTCCTTCTGACAATTCAATGGATGAATACAGCTCTCATGCAAGCTCGCCCCTTGTAGATGCCACACAGTGTGGAAATGCGGAAGACGAGCTCGCCACGATGCCGGCTTATCTAGCAACCTCAACGTTTGGCGACTTATGGCAGCAATCCGACCGAAGCAGCATCAACGAAACCTTTATGGATGGATTAAGTTTTACATCTCTTGGTAACACAAATACTAGCTCGTTCAATAATCGATATGACCCCGCTTCGTCGCCCAATCGCTCGTCGTTGTCGTTGAGTGATGGCTTGAAGAAGCCATTGGGGTCTATTATGCATAATCCCTCGACCTTATCAGCAACCGCAAGCTCATCAACGCAACCAGTCTCCAATACTTTGTTGTCCCTACAAAATGGCCAAGACGATAGTAAAGTGGATAATAGTTTTATCGCCAATTTTTTACCTACTCATATGGCGTTGTTGACACTGAATCAACCCGTCACTTTACAATCGTCACCTCCCACAGTGTCTTATGCGGCCGACTCCAGCGTCGATACTCAAACCGTAAAAACCAATCGCCCTTTACCGTGTCACACAGGCGTTTATTATTATGAGCTTAAAGTGCTAGAAATTGCCTCTGAGGGTTTGATTGTTATTGGGTTTTGCGGTCCTAATACTCAGCTGATAAAAGTTCCCGGCTTAGAATCTAATACTTGGGGGTTCCATTCTGATGATGGTCGCACATTATCTTGCTTGGTTTCTAGTAAGAGCTACGGTCCCAAATACGGATTCGGAGATGTAGTTGGTTGTGGAATTAATTTTACTGATGGAACTGCCTTCTTTACTAAAAACGGTATGATGCTAGGCACTGCATTTCGAAATCTTAAATGGGGAGGTGTAGCAGTAGATTCAGCTAATGATTTAAACAGTGCATATTCAGTATCCGCATCTGCCACAACCACGTCATCTACGAGCCCTAATGCCACTCGGTCTTCATCATTAAATATCTGGGGTTGTGTTGGCCTCAAGAAAGGATCATCAGTGGAAATGAATTTCGGTACCAATAGCAAACCGTTCATGTTTGATATTGATCTCTACGTTAGAGATCAGAAAAGGAAGGCATTTAAAACCATTGAGGAGACTAATATAAGCATTTTTGATTTATCGGTCAAGGACATGGGCGCCATTTCACAGGAAGATCTCGTTAGACAGCTAATCGAGGGTTATCTTTCCCATGCTGGATACGTGGATACAGCCTGGTCATTTAAAAAGGCATATCAAACTGAAAGTTTACCAGACAGCACTCAATCATCAAGATCCTCGTCAGAAAATGTTGAGATCGATGAAATGAATGATAATAAAATGGACGATATAACTTCCAAAGAAAATGATAATAGCGAGGTTTCTGATCGAAAGGGCACCGAGCTTTCAGCTAGATTCAGGTTAAGGTCGCTAATTCTAAATAATAATTTTCTTGGTGCTTTAAAGTGTTTACAAATCGATTATCCCTCAATATTTGATAACAATGCAGTATCACCTGAAACTAGTGCTAATAAGATTCAAAAACATATAACACCACATGTAGTCATATTTAATCTTCATTTAAGGGAATTTATTGACTTGATTATTACTGGAAAAAAATTGGAAGCTATTCAATATGGACAGAATTTACGTTCTCAATTTTCGCATCATCCTAATCTTTTAAATAAGTTGGCATATGCTTCAACACTATTGGCTTATTCAAATATAAACAGTCTCACTAACGATTATTTATGGAACGAACAACTTGAAAGCTTAGTCGCACGTGATTCACCCGATATTAAATTATTTCATGGACTTAGCGTAGTTGAATTATGGGAAGCTGTAAACAAAGCCGTTTTAATTTGTGAAGGCCGAGGTGGTGAATCTGGACTAGAGAAAATGGTTAAAAGAATTGTAGGTAATTTGGGCGTTTTAGGCGGAGAAGACAGTCATACAACTCGCTTAAATATAACCGATACTGACAAGAGCATAATATGGAATGGAAAGGGTGATGCTGGGTTTGTATCTGTGGCCAATGATTTCTTAAATGGCACTTAATATAAGACACTTATGCATATATAAAATAATTGATTATTTATTTTTCTTAATATTAGGCATCCGTCTACTGTAAGAAATAATTCCATATATATACGAATCCAGTAATGTTGATAATGTTCAAAACCAAGACTAATATATTATATATAAGCGCACGAATATCTGTCAAACCTAAGGAAAACAAACGTTCTTAACACAAAAAAAAATCGGTCTATTTGAATATGTGAAAATCCACCAACCGATCAAAGCACGGAGGATAAGAAGAGAGGTTTGATAAGGATCAATCGATAAACATAAAGCCCTGATAGGGCAGAAAGACAGTGGCCGGAGTTAACTAACTGCCGGCTAGCAAAGTCAGAAGTGGTGTGGTTACCTCGGCCTTAGCATTTATGCTGGATTTTGTCGGCGATAAAATAATCGGAAGCCGAAAATCCGATGTTCGTGCATACAAACCACTCACTAATTCCGATCGGAGGTTAAATATGTCAACGGAGAGATGAAACGTCTTCTCCGCATTTGAAGGTACACAATGCAAATGTAAATGATGAGGGAATGAAATGAATATTAGGTAACGCATTGTTTTCTTATGGCTCATTCTTGAGCTAATAACGGCATCCGTAGTAAGTAGTAAAGCACACATCGGTCGCAGTTAGAAAATTCTACTATTGGACAGAAATTAATGTGAATTATATAATATAACTTTAACGCTTTATCCATGCTGAATTATTATAATCTACTACCAAGAACAACCATTCATTCCACTTAATCAATGCACCGGATAATTAGTGCCATTCATTACGTCACATAAAAGGCTCAATGGAGCTCAATGGAGCTCGATGGGCGAAATATGAATTTTAATACCGATCGGCATCGTTTACCTCCGGCATTTGATATCATAGGATTGGTTGACAGGAAGACATGATGCACATCCATCGGAGTTAAATCGTTTCTCACATTGCATATACAAAATGCGGCTCGTAAAGATTCATCAAGGTCGGAGTTAAAATGAGGTTTCGCCGACCATGATTGATTCACCATTTTGGGACGAATTACATAACCATGCATTCCTTGATAAACGATGCCCTAACTACCGAATTGATAATTGCAGCGTGCGGCTTATATCGGACCTACACATGCTATCGCCATTTACAAATAATTGATAACCACAACCATTCATAAAAGGTTCAATCTTTTGTTTAAATTTAAAGATATTATATAGAGAAAATCCTAAAAAATCAAAAAACGAATGGGTAAATAGGGGAAAATTCATTGAACTAAAATAGCTCGCCTGGAAAAACCTGTCTGAGAGACGGTTTGGGTGAGGTATTTATTTAAAGTTCGTGGCACATATATCGGGTATGTTTATATTTCTGGGGATCATATCCAAATAAAACGTTCTTCATATTTCAATAGTATCAGTAACATTTATACACCGTTAAAGGCAGGAATACTATTTGTTTTTCTACATTTACCACTAATTATGCGCTTGTCATAAAGCCGCACATTATAGCTGTCAGATACACGTTTCGTATATGAAGAGCGGCTGCAAATTTTGGCGTCTGCAACTGCACCCTTAACGCCATTTTCAAAATAAAGTTACAGAATATCATAGTTAGATAAAGTTACACTAGCGAATTCTCTTATAAAAATGGAAAAATAGAGTCCCGCTCTGAGGATCGCAAAAGAAGGAAATATGAGAAAGTAATTCCTGATATAAAATTAAAAATAGTTTCGACGGTTTATATATTTTTTAAAATGGAGTTTAGGGCATCACAAAACAGATACATTTAACAATCACAGGAATTACGGAATTACCTAACTAATAATAGCACGTCATAAAGTAAGTACCTAAACGCCGATGAAAACTACGAAGAAATACAAGCCGCACCACACTGCCCTCAGACACGCGGACGGTTATGCACAACGGACTTAGATAAATGCGGCAATATCATGCCCTCTGGGCTTCGCTCATGCAGATGTGGGAGCTTCAGGGACCCCACTGATAATGTCATATGCGAGGCTTAATAACACCCGCTATCGGTGTTTAGCATGACCGAATGCAGCGGGGCATGTATTTTTTTGAGAGAATAGTTCGTTTGATACATTTTGTATAAATACAAACACAAATCCTTCATCAATTCATTTTCGGTATTATTCTTAGAACACAAACATTCTACTTACTCTTTCACCCTCACTATTATTTTCTCTTGAAGTAAAAGTGGAATCAATTTAAATCTCGCATAACTTGTGATACAATTGTCTACTTTGTGATTCTCGTTAAACTGGATTGACTTTTTCAATTGCAAATAATATCACATTAATTTCAACTTGGAAAATCACACGAAGAGATAGGTAAATATTATACTACTAAATTCAAATTTCTGGTGCTAACCGCAACTGTTATTTTACAATTACATTCTTATTCGAACGTAAGTTTTCTCCTTGTCCCGCATTTTTGTTACTACAGTTTATGCCTCATTCTTATTTTCTTAATTTCTGATTGGCAAAATAGTAAATATACTAACATTCAATTCATTGTAGTTAATCTAAAAAAAGTTTTATTACGCAATATGAGTGTTGAGTATGCTCATTCGAGCTCATCAGGCGAAAAGCCTATTTCCCCGGTTGACAGAGATGCTCCCGTCGATATCCGTGATTTAGAAGCTGCTGATGAAAATGAAATCCTTTCAAATCGACTTAGAACCGTTCTTTCCAACCCCGATGCTGTAGAACGTATTGCTTCTCTCTCCCGTACCCTTTCCAGACGTGTCGCCGCTGATGGTA